>JAPYZL010208588.1:0-11898 GCA_030522825.1 Platygaster orseoliae | reverse complement strand
AAAAGGTTTTTTTTTAAATAAATTTATTCATGACAAATATTTGTAATGAATTTTTTGTTGAATTTGTCCGGATTTTGGTGGCGCACCCTGTATAAATAGGCATAAAGGTTTGAAGTAGAAAAATAATAGACAATTTATGATGAATTAGGTTAGATTCCTCCTTTAGACGTTTTTTCTGACATGAGTTCAATTTAGACAGTCAGAGTTAAAAAGCGTTTGTTTTCTATTTCCACTGATGCTTGGAAGTGTTATAAGTTTCCCAAAATATTAGATAACACTGTGCTACAGTGATTTTTCACTTTTCAAGTGACCTGGTGTACGTTGTAGATCTTCATGAGTACATCATGAAAATGTGTTTCAAATATATTTAACACCCCCAAATTTTCAAGTTATTGTTTAAAAACTTTTTTTCCTATACTCCGCGCACTTAAATAGCTGTAACTCCGTCAATTTTCAACCGATTTTCAATTGCTATACGGTTTTGAAAACTATAATCATTCAGCTTTCAAAATATATATCATGATTATACTTGATACAGAAAATTCTTGACTTTTTATAAAAGTTATCTAAGATTTACCCATTTTTTCACATTTTGTACAGTTTGATGTCTTTTTAATGTAACAAATCTTGAAAAGCATTCACTTTATTACAGTAATTATCAAAGTACATTCTATCTTGACTCAAAAATGCTATGGGTTATCAAAACCGGTTGAAAAACGTTCAAGTTACAACGTTTTTTGTAAACAGGAAAATTTGACTGTCATCATGATGTGGATGTCGTGCCATGTCAGGATTGTGCATATGATTTCAGTACATCATTTCTAACATATCGATCCTGGCCATTGTTTTTCAATGTTTTTCTTTCTTCTACTGTATGAATAAACAACCATAAAAGAAAATTATAATTATATGTAAAGTAGGTAATTTATGGGCAAATAGTATACAACTAGAATGAATTATGAATAATCATTTCATGGTGAAAATGAAACAAAAATATAGTCTTTTGATTCTCTGTCAAAGTATTTCAGTAACTCCCGAGAAGTTTTTACCATGTCAATGCAATTTTCACCATCAGATAAAAAAAAGCAATTGTTTTTTTTTCAGCTGGTCTACAAAATAACTTCTTAAATTTTCATAGCAGGATGTTAGGAGTCTACATTTTTATTGTCTATAAATAGGCAAACAGATTCGAAGTAAAAAAAAAGCAATTTATGATAAATTATGTTAGATTCATTTCTTAGGCGTTTTTCTCTTATTATTTCAGTTCAGACAATAAGACGAAAAAGACAGTTATTTTTTTTTCACTGATGCTTCAAAGCGTGATGATTTTTCCAAGATAAGATGTTTGGAGTTCACATTTTTTTTTTGCAAAATAATAGTTAATTAGATGTAAAGTAGGTAAATACTGTAAAAGTAGTATGATAAATAATTTTATAATGGAAATTAAACAAAAATATGATCTTTTATTTCTCTATCAAAATATTTCAGTAACTACCAAAACGTTTTTACCAAATCACTGCATTTTTAGTTAAATTTTCAGTCTACAATTTTATGATGAAAAATTAAACGAAAATCCGAATCATTTGAAATTCTATTTCACAACCACGAATATGAATATAATGCAATGTGATCTAGTAATGGAAAAATTTCAGCCCGGAGCAAATTTTTGAAGTGCTGCCCTTTTCACTATAATTGAATAATACAATAATTTGTAATACGTTACAACGTACGTCATGTTTAGTTTATGAATCTGCATGAAACACGCAGGAAGTAATTTCATCGAGCATTTCATAAATTTGTAGTTTTTAAATCAAGATTCATCGATTCGTACTATATAAATTATGAAATATTCATATTAATAAAATCGCAGAATGAACAATTTAAACAATATTGATAAATAATAAAAAAAAAACACACACAAAAGCGTGATTCTCTAATAATGGAATTTTCACAGTAAAAATTTTCGTATTGAATCTTCCTCGTAATGGAAAAGATTCATTTTCTCTTGAATGATGTATTTTTCATTTCACTGATTTGGAATCGATTTTTCAAATGACCAGCTACATTTGTGACACTAAATTTTTATTGGAAACCTTTTTGAACGTCGCTAAAGATTTTTCCCATTACAAATAAAACATGGGGAAAAACGTGAGACTTGTCGTTACTGACTACAGCGTAACTCGTTTCCGTACCAACGTAACAAACTGTCTTGAAAATGGATACTTGTTTCGGAATCCAATAATGTAATTGAGTTTCGTCTCTGAAAGGTACAGTCTCTGCAAAATCGAAATGATAAGTAAACTATGATTTTTTTTTTTGGCAGAAAAATTTGTATCTTCACAAACGTCTTCACTAACGTTTTTAATTTTTATTTTAAATAAAAAATCTTCCCATTAAAATCGTTCGATAAATAAAGCACATTAACTGCAAGTTCAAATAAAATATTAACTCGTAAAGCTTTGTGCATCGAAATGGAATCAGTCAACAAAGAATTATCAAAAACTATTAACCGTGTTTGAAAACACTTAAATTCAATAAAATTTCATTGTTGTTCGTACAAAGGTAAAAAACTACATCAAATTTCACGCTACACATTTCTACCTTTTTGCTTGGCTTTGAGAATGAATGAAATAAAAACAATAACGGAAAAAACATGATCGATGACGAGCGTTTAAGGGTAAAGCAAAAAAAAAGATTGAATAACGTGAACGTTCGCTTTTCGTTCAGAAACCTAATTGACCATTTTCACGACTAATTTCATTCGCTGGGCACGAAGCAGCGAGAGGGAATTACTTTGCTGGCTCGATTATCAGTGTTACGTGTCTTCTAATAACGAAATAAAATACTCGCCACGGCGAGTACGTTTCTAATCAAAAAGTAACATCGCCGTGCTCGCCCTTTGACCCTCTGGCCATAGGTTAATTGTGGGTAATCAAAAAGACGTTTCGTCAAGGGAGGTATCAAAATGGAGGTGGAACAGTGTGACAATTTGAAGTACTTTAAAAAATCCTATTTTTTATTTAGTTTAATGGGTTAGTTTTCAACGTTCATTATTGTCAATACATTATTTGCGTTTGTTGACAAATATTATTCACTAAATTTTGTGGGAAAAATCAGGAGTTTGTGATAAAATTTGGAGTAAAGAAAAAAATTGATCACACTTTTTCGTATTTATGGAGGAATATTGGAGACTTATGAAATTGAAACGAGAAATTTTATAATTCTGATGATTCTTGTTTTATTTTTGTTAGGTCATGTTTTTGAAAATATCACTGAAGTGATAAAAAAGCAGGACGATTAATTAGTTAGAAGATGCCAATCGAGAAAAAATATATGTGAAATTAAAATTTGTTGAATAAACAAACTTCCAATATTCTTTATAATCAATAAACTGTTTAAAATCCCACAAAAGTTAGAATAATTCCTTAATGCTATCAAACGTTTCCTAATAAAATTTAAACCATTTATTTAAAATAAATTTTTTAAGATACACATATGAAGAATTTTTGACATTATTTGTTTATACTCCGGAAAAACTTTCACAAAATTCTTAGAGGCTGTGAAAAATTTGCAAATAAAAAAACCTAGAAGAAATCATTTATTTAGAACTTCAAAATGTATGAGATATAATCAAATTTTTGTCTGTGAACGTATCAGTAAATGATTCATCTTATATTACTGTTTATTGAAAAAAATAATAGTTTAATTACATTGAAACTGAGATGAATTATTTCAATTTATAATGTTATATTTTATAAATCTATTATTTTATCATTTTATAATGATATGTGAAACATATGTTGAAGAATTTTTATAGTTATTTTGATTTTTCTACCATATTGTATATAAAAAAAAAACAAATTTTTTCACACTTCAGTAATAATTTAAACACAATTCAAATAATATTGAATTGAAATAACTTAAATGAATAAAAAAATGAAGAATTATAAAAAAAGAATAATAAAATAATCCATGAAATAATAATAATAAAAATAAAACAAATTAATTAATTAATTAATTCACATAAAATAAGAATATATTCTAACACATCTTTTTCCGTAAAAGCTCTGGGAAAATTCCCCAATACTATCAAACATTTCCTATTAAAAATTTGATCATTTTTTCACAATTTTTCAATATATTGATGGAGACTTTTTGACTTTGTTTGTTTATATTCCGGAAAAACTTTTACAATACTCTCTGTAGCTATGAAAAATTTGCAAAAAAAAAAACCAAGAAGAAATCATTTATTTAAAATTTAAAAATGTATATGACAAATTATATAATTTTCTTTTGTGAACATATAAGTAATTGATTTATCTTATTACTGTTTATTGCAAGAAAAAATTATTTAATTACTTTTCAACTGAGGTGAATTGTTACAATTTATAATTTTATATTTCATAAATTCATTATTTCATCATTTAATATAGTGATATGTGAAACATATGTCGAAAAATTGTTATAATTATTCCAATTTTTTATACCATATTGTATATCATGGAAAAACGAATTTTTTCAATTTGTTCATACTTCAATAATACATTTACAACATGCCTTACGATTTATAAATCAATAGAATCACCACAAAAAAAAAAATTTTCTGTCATATTATTTAAAAAAAAATTCTTAAGACTTTTCTACTTTGTTTATATTTCGGAAAAACTTTCACAAAATTCTTAGAGACTGTGAAAAATTTGCAAAAAAAACTGATAAGAAATCATTCATTTAAAATTTCAAAATATATGTCAGAAAATATCAAATTTTGGTCTTTGAATATATCAATAACTGATTTATTTTATTACTGTTTATTGCAAAAAATAATACACGGAAAAAATTGTATGGCAAAAATTACTAAAGATTCAGGATTCGCTGGACAACGGTGAAATGTTGTGATTTTTTCCCAAGAAATATAGTAATTTCTACCACATTTTTGGTAAGTAATCCTAAAATGTGTTAAAAATTACAATATTTTTTGGGAAAAAGTGACAAAATTTCACCATTGTCCAGCGAATCCTAAATCGTTTGGTAACTTTTGCCAAAAAATTTTTTCTGTGTAGTTTGATACATTTAAACTGAGGTGAATTATTTCAATTCATCATTTTATAATTCATAAATCTATCATTTCATCATGTTATAATGATAGTTATGTGAAAAATGTTGAAGAATTGTTATAGTTTTTCCAATTTTTTATACCATATTGTCTGTCATGAAAAAAAATTTTTTCTACTTCAGTAATATATTTACAACATGCTTTAGGATAATGAAATCAATAAAATCACCACAGAAATAAAAAATTTTTTATCATATTATTTAAAAAAAAACTGTTCAAAAAAATCAATATGAAATCTCTCGTCCAAACTTCGAAATGTAATAGAATAACTTATCAAACTCTTTGGTCTGAACATATCAGCTTATAAACTACTTTCATTACTGTTTATTACAACAATGATATTTATATGACAATAAAACTAAAATATTTATTTACGTTTCATCATGTATTTCTTTTACTTGGAAATTTCCAGTAAAAATTAATAAAATCATTTTAATTGATAGCATCGAATCAAATTTTTAAGTTAAAAATGTCTAAAAATCGACTAAAAACGATTAATTTATTTCATGGTAACTATCTAAATTTTTAAAGCATATTTAAACAAGAAAGAAATCATTCTAAATGATCTAATAGTTATTTTCATTTACTACTTCTACTATTGTAAAAAAAAAGAAAACTTTTCTCCTCGACACTTCTTGTCCCATTTCCGTCACTCCATGTTTCCCGAAAACATCACAAGTGTCGTAAATGGTGCATTATGGTCCAGAGCAGGACAATCAAAAGGCAAAAAGAAGCCGGGGAGAAAACTTAATTGCCGGAAGATTCCGAAAGAGGAGGAAAATCAACAGACAGAAGTGCGCGGTATCGATTCCTTTCCTCGTACTTTTTCCCATTATCGGCTTACCGAAGCTACACTTCATTTCCTGCCGTTCATTAACGATGTTCGACTCGGTACCAGTAAATAAAGTCAACTAATCGCACGTCTTTTAATTGGCAGCGTTCAAGTGTTGCCGATAACAAAGGCAATCCAATCTGGAATAGAATATTAACTTTTGCGTTTTCAAGGCTATCATTTTTGCCCAATTTTTTGGAACCCCTTAGCTGTTATTCGGAAAAACTCGCTCCGTCGCTAGTTTTGAATTAAGTTTTTTTTTCGCTGACTCAGAAATCGCTTGGTCTTTTGTTGCCAGAAATATCGCCGCAGCTGGTGTACAGGTTCATCGAGCAGACAATGCAATCCGGACCGTCGGTCTCTCTGAAATGCAGCGCTTCGGGTAATCCAACGCCGCAAATTTCCTGGCTGTTGGACGGATTTCCGTTGCCACAAAACGACAGGTTTCTCATCGGCCAGTACGTGACCGTGTACGGGGACGTAATCTCGCACGTCAACATCTCGATAGTCAAGCCCGAAGATGGCGGCGAATACTCCTGCGTCGCCGAAAACCGGGCCGGAAAGTCCTTGCATTCCGCTCGCCTCAATATCTACGGTAAGAATTTTTTCTTCCGAAGTATACTATTAAAAAATTTCATTAATTTTGATAAACTTTCATATATTAAGACGACTCGGAAGCTACTGTAGTGGGAGAGAGATGCATAGAATGGAGAGTAAATAAGAGGAAGAAGGATGAAAATAGAATGCCTTCCGAGTCGTCTTAAGGTTGTATGAAAAAATGATAAACTGGTATGTTAAAGTAGAATTAATAAACTTTTGTATTAAAAAAATACTTGTATATTCAAGTCTACAGAGATTTTATTGAAAAATGCTGAAGTTGTATGTACTTATCACTTGTTTTTTTTTTAATGTAAAAAAACTCTTCATAAAAACTCAACTCCATCCACAAAAACTATACAATTTGTTTTTGTGAAATCACATTCAAAGCGGAAATAATAAGCTCACTGCGATCCAAAAAATTCTCTCGTTTTTTTCAATCCTTAACGAGCATTCATCCACGAAAATAAATTCTTCACCGTTATATCAAAATTTCTCTAATTCCATGAAGAGTATTCATTATTGCCGGGTCGACGGCAGCGTCCGATTGTGAAAGCCGAGTTTTTTGCTGGTTAAAGGCCACAGATGAATTGAAGAGTATCAGAAGTTCGCTTCCCAACGTGGGCGGCATTAATTTGCAATGTATAATTACTTGGCGAACGCGCCGCTCAATATAATCATTAACGCAGTAATAACCGATACCAAACAAGGTATAATAAACGGAAATCAATGTTTCGATTCGCGAATTAATTCGCTTGTCGAGTGATGAATTCCGTTTCTCTGGCACAACTTCTTGCCTCGAAATATTTGTTCGTACTTTTCGGCCAAGACTCGCGAGCGAGTTTTCCTCATTGATTACAACTTTGTTGAAACTTTCGGACACTTTTTGCGTGTTTACGAGAAGTTACCTAATATCCGGTACTTCATTATATTTATCCTCGTACACCCGGAAATGAATGGCGGTTTATTCCTAAAAGTTTTAAGTGCTGCCAACTGCGATTGTGATGTATAGATCAAGTCTCGTTTCGCGGGTAATACCTTAGGATTATTTTTGTAAAGAAATAAATCTTGAGAAGGAAAAGAATTTTGTATGTAGTGCTTTTATAGTAAAGATACAGGATGTGGAATTAGTATTATATCAGTTTTGAGGGTTCAAACCATTTATGAAATTGAGATAAAACTAATTATTATTTCATTTTTGAAATGGCAGAAAGTTTAGACAATGAAAATTGGGTGAAAATAATTTATAAAGTACTTACTGAAAGGTAGAGCATACATAACAAATAGTTTCATTAAAGTTCTCAAATTTTAAAAATACTCAGAATTATCGATTTCGTTAACTCAAAAACAACAATATTCTTGATTTTTATAGGATTTTTTTTCGAAAACAAAATTATTATCATTAATTTTGAGCTAGGATAGCGTAGAAAGTTAGAGTCTGAATTTTTATTTTAGTACAGTGATTCAGAGACAAAAATTGGAATTTAATGCAATATTACAAATTTTAATCACTTATAGCAAGAACATCGAGTTATAAAAATAAAAATAAAAAATAAAAACAAACCAGGACATGTTTTAAATGGTGCGATCTCCAAAAAACTTTGAAAATTATAGAATTCTATGCAGGAAATTTTTTTGATTTAGAAAATTTAAAATTCAAAAGAATAAAATTCTAAAAAACGTGTATCAAAAAAAAAAAATTTCAAAAAACTATTTAGAAACGATACAAAAATTTTGGAATACGAAAAAAATACGAAAATAGAAAACATCTATGAAATACATACAATATATTTATGTCTATGTAATTTATACAGAATTAAGAAAGTTACTAAAAATCGATCAAAATTAAAATTCTAGAGCAATAAATTCTAGGAATCGTAATATTCTACAAAATACCTAACAAACGATTTCATGTCAGTTCTCAAATTTTGAACATATTCAGAATGTTTGATTTCACTAACTCAAAAATAACAATAATTCTGATTTCATTAAATTTTTTTTGGAAATGTAATTATTGATATAAGTTTTGAGCTAGGATGATATACAAAATTAAAATCTGCAAAATTATTTTAGTACAGTGGTGCAGAGAGAAAAATTAGAATTAAGTGCAATGTTACAAATCTTCAAACTTTTATCGTAAGAACATATAATTATTAAAATTCAGATAAAAAAAAAAAACAGAACGTATTCAAAATAGTGCAATCTTCAAAACAACTTTGAGAATTATAGAATTCTATGCAAGAAATGTTTATGATTCAGAAAATTTCAAATTCAAAGGAATGAAATTCTAAACAAACGTGTATCGAAATATTAAAAACCTCAAAAAGCTTCTTAGAAACGATACAAAAATTTAGGAATACTAAAAAAAATACGAAAATAGGAAACATCTGAGAAATACATAAAATATATGTCTATGTAATATATACAGAATCTATGAAGTTACTGTAAATCGATTTTAACTTAAATTCTAGAGCATGAAATTCTGGAAATCTATATAATATTCTACAAAACACCAGAAATTACAAAAAAATTACAAAAAAATTTTTTTAAGTTGTATAAATACTTGAAAAAATGCAAGAAAAACTAGAAATCTTTTGACAATCAGAAACTACACACATGAAGATAATTTTCTCTGAAATTTATAAAAGTTTGAATTCTAAAACATATAACTCAAAACCTGTATAGAAAACAATATGCATAAGAGCAAAATCTTTCGTTGCCGACCATTTTCCCGAACAGCATTTTTTCCGAAAACCGTTTTGTCGAAAGATCTTTTTTTCGAATGGCCATTTTCCCAAAAAACCATTTTCCCGAACGGTATTTTTTCCGAATCCGTTTTCCCGAAGGGTTTTCAATTTTCCCGAACGGGAAATTTTCCTATTAGCCTAATGTCTAGAAATGCCATATTTACGCCTTTACAATTTTTAATTATTAAATTAAATTTTAAAATTGAATTCTTCAATTAATTGAAAATGTAATTTAAGATTCAAATTTTGAAATTTAAAAATTAAATTAAAATTTACAATTTTCGAATTACAAATTTTCACTATGGCTCTTTTTATTGAAGACTATTATGAAATTCATAAATGTATACAATTGAAATAAAAGTGAAATTCCAACCGAAATTCGGAAAATAATACTTTCGGGAAAATCGTCGTTCAGGGAAAAATACTTTCGAGAAAATAGCCATTCGGGAAATGATACGTTCGGAATAATGGCGTTTCGGGAAAATAGTTGTTCGGGAAAATTACCGTTCGGGAACTTAGATTCGGGAAAATGACCGGGAATCAAAATCTTCAAATTGTATAAATACTCATGAACTATAAAAAAAGTACTTAAAATCTACATAAAGATACTTTTTTCAAATAAAAAAAAAAATTTTAACAGTGAACATCGTAGAAATTATCAATACTATATTAGTAAATATCAGAAATCGGTACAGCAATCTATAAAAATTGTAAAAAACTACAAAAATTCCAGAAAATATAACAAATTATTTATTATAAATTACACACAATGCAAAGATTTTAAAAATCTATTAAATACTTTAAATCTGCATAGTCACAAAGTCACAATATCCTTTCAAATTCATAAAAATATTACAATTTTCGAAGATTCCTTGAGAATCAAATTTTAGACAACCGTAGAAAAATACTCAATCATGTCATCAAAACCTTTTAATTTTTATACAAACTGAAGAAATATTCAAAAAATGGAAAGTATTATAAAAAAATCAAAACTTCGTTCAATTGAAAATTACGAAAATCAAGTTCTATTATATTTTTTACGTATACGAAAAATGTGCGATTTTTCACTCCAAAAGTTGTATACCTTTGAAATACCGAAATTCGAAAAATTATAAAATCCCGAAAGCATTCTACATTGCTACATATTTTTTCGAAAAACCACTCCCAACAAATTTTTCTACCTACATCTCTAGATTATAAATTTATTTGCATTCGTTAAAATAATTATTCAACACATCAAAAATAAAGAAATTAATGAATCATGATATGATTGTAACCGTCATGTTGCATGGAAAAAAAATCAAATTTGACGTCATATGTATCAATTATTTTCGAAAAAAAAATCAATACGTATTTTTTTGTTTCTTTGAAAAGTGATTATTTTAGAAGTAATGTGAATTTTTAATTTCGTATACACAGATATACTGAGCATGCAAATGACAACATTTAGTAAGAATGACGTCACTTCGGTGTACTTTTCAAAACGATGTATTTCGGTCTATTTTTGAGGTATGACAAAAAGGAAAAATACGTGTCTGATAATTTTTAATAAACTAACGATATCAGCAATAAAAAAAATTGAAAAATGTCAATTCACATGCATTTTGTGCAACTTCATGTGTCTTGACAATTTTCATGACTGCTCTGCAACGTCTACGTTTTTCTGGCGCTCAATATTTTTCAAATATCGAGCTGTGCTCGAGATTTCACGAAGGTTTTTTCATCGAACTTTTCTTTTTTCGGTTTCAGGGTTGCCGTACGTGAGACCAATGCCGCCGATAACGGCGGTAGCTGACAAGGAATTGAAAATAAAGTGTCCAGTTGCGGGTTACCCCATCGATTCGATTATTTGGGAAAAAGGTCAATCTTCAATAAAATCGCTGTTATTCTCGAAACTGCATTAACAATATGCAGATCCAATTTATGAATTCTTTATGTAAATTTATTAATGAAAAATCTTGCTTTTATCATATTACAAACCAGTAATTTAAATTATAATTATCCATAAACATGTGTACAAATGAAGGTTTTTACTATCAATTTAGAAAATTCCAAGTCAAGCTTTCTTTATTCCCGTTTTTTTGCAATCAAGATGCTGCAAAATTACCGACAAATATGCGACAACGAGTAGCTAATGGAACTCTATACATCGACACCGTTCAACGCAATGCAGACAATGGAACTTACACTTGCATCGCCAAAAACAAGCACAACTTGACGTCGCAAAGAACAGTCGAAGTCAATGTTTTGGGTAAGTGATTTTCATACTTCCAAACATAAAATAATTGTAATTTAAAAATCACATACTTGCCAATTATCGCCAACCTTGAAAATACGAAAAAGATCAACAATTTTCAACCATCACAACTTTGTTCCTGTTATAATGATAACATTATCGTAACAACAATTCGGTATGTAATTATAATTTCAGTTTACATGAGATTGCAACATTATCAACGCTGATTTGATTCGTCAATAATTAAACATCATCGAACACGAATTTCAGTTTGCATACACTGAGAGAAGAAATGTTAACTATTAACATATGTATTTTCGGATATGGCGAAATAGATATATATTTGCCCCAAACGTATAACACTTTTGATCAA
>JAPYZL010208572.1:0-12524 GCA_030522825.1 Platygaster orseoliae | reverse complement strand
TCCGTTGAAACGGTGACCGTTTCACCATCAAATGGTGGCATATGAAATTTTTTGCGTTTCACGGTGATAAAACGTCCGTTTCTATACCCAAAGTGAAAAAGAACGCGTTTCACGGTCAAACGCTTTTCTCTGAGTGTATGTATTACTCTAACCAAGAAAGGTAATGGGAATAATTTTTTTCGATTTCGTTTAATTTTTAAACGTTTGGAACTTCAGGAACATATAAACATTAGAAAACGTTAAAAAATCTTAAATATTTTTAATTTAATAACAATAACATTTACATTTAACAGCAATATATGTATAATAAAATTGATGAAGCAGTTTTTCAATAAAGAAATTTAGACGAAACAGAAAATTTCCTATCACAAAATATTCTTTACAATTATTCAAGTCGATTTAAACAAAATATTCTTCCAAACACAACAAAAAATCAAGTTATTATTTGACGATTATATTCACTTTTGACATTCTCATTGTCTGCAATTCGCCCTCAGTAGTGACATTGACCCTTTTAAATGCTTTCAAGTACTTTAAAAAAACATGTGAATATTCCAATGATCTGGAAATAAAAAAGTCAAGGCCATGACACAAAAAACCTGTACCTCACTCAAGTTTTTTTTATCAATTTTCCTATTAAAGAAAAAATACAGCAGAAGTTAAAGAATGTGTACTTATGGATTTTCATATACATATTTTTTGACTTTTCAACTATTTGCAGCGATTTATTTAAATTGCAAAATTGACGGATGAAAACTAGAAGTCAGGCAAAAGTTGTTTAATAACTTTTAAATTATTAAAACACTCTCAGTCAATTTTATTCCATGAAAAAATTATGCAGTGAAGATGAAAAAGATAACTCTGGGAGTCGTTTGCAAAACGCATGACGCAAAAAAAAGGATTCCAAGTGCTTCTCCCCCTTGGGGTAAATATTGAGTTTACTTTTTCCATAATGTATTTCAAACTCTGAAGACACACGAACCACACAATTCGTAATTCGTGGAAGGTTTAGATGCGGGATTTTGATAGCTAAGGAATATATAGGTCGTTGAAAGCATATACGCATATTTATGTATGGTGTATATGCCAACGTAAGCGCGTGTAACCTGTGAAAAAAAGGAGGAAGCGTCCTACAGTTGTGGCTGTCAATATGTTTGCAGCGGACCTTATCAAAGGCGATTTGATCCGAGTCAGTAGGTGGAGCTGCGGAGACCGGCAAACGTTCAGCCTAAGCCACGTATCTAACTTCACCTTCTCTATATATTACCTTAACTCACTACGTGTTTATTATATATACCAACATATTTATATACTATATATACATTATTCTACGTATGTATGATGATAAAGGCCGCGTCTCCTTCCAAAAGCCTCAACTCCAACGCGATTTATTTGAATCTGAGCAAGATATCTGAATTCTTTTCGATACTGGAATAATAACGCTTTTTGAATAGGAGACGTCGTTTGGTATACATCCAGATCAATGCGGTCATAACTCATCGATGTGGATGCATCAATATTTCGTACTGAAACCGTGGTATTGGCTGATTGCTTAAATTGTTTATTTTTTTTTTTAATTTCACCCATCAATTGTCATGCGAGTACACAGTTTTCACGATTTTTTCAAGATGTTCTTGCACCCGATTGGTCCGGTTGAAGAAGCGACTTACTGCGTCGTGTTTAGTGATTAATTACAAGTTTTTGTACGTTATTGTACTTGGTAACAGGTGCAAGGAACTGTTTTTTGTAGAAGTAAGGCGATGATGATTTGAATAAAATTTTGAGGGAAGGGGGGGGGGGTAGGTCTTTCTATTCTTGAAGTTCCATGGTCTTTGGAAGTCAAGTTTTTTGATACACTGGATTTTTCGAGTGTTTTTCAGGATTCTCAGTAGTTACTAATGTTAGTAATGTCATTTTTTAAACAAAAATCATATTTTTTGTTATACTTGTTAAAAATAAGTAACGATTCAGCAGTGAATATTTGACTATGTGTCTATGTATTGTGCAAATTGTGTTTGATCCCTCCAATTTTGTGCAGAAGACGGTTGTGCATATGCATGATTGCTCTTGTCATTATCAGACTCTCAAAAATAGTTTTTTCCTGACATCACGTTTATATTTAATAACTGGATGTACGTTACGAGTTACATATTTGTATAAAATTTATTTTCATGTTATGGTTAGCGAAAATGTCATATTAATCTATGGTTTTTCTAAAAATCAA
The DNA here is from genome assembly GCA_030522825.1 of Platygaster orseoliae. Taxonomy (NCBI): domain Eukaryota; kingdom Metazoa; phylum Arthropoda; class Insecta; order Hymenoptera; family Platygastridae; genus Platygaster; species Platygaster orseoliae. The sequence goes on along the minus strand of JAPYZL010208572.1, from coordinate 10,300 downwards.
TAATGCAACTGATGATATTTGAGGCTTTCTGAAGTTAAATAATGGAAATTTCTAGTATTTATAAAAGTTCAAATACTCATATTTAATGTCAAGAGTGAAACTTTTTTAAAACTTCAAAATTTTTATAATAAATTTTGAGAAATAATGATACATTACTCTGTTGGAAAGTCTAAACTATTGTCGATCACATTTTTGGTTTTTGGGGAAACTTATCCTGTAAAAATGACATGACATTTTCAAAAACCATAAAATTATCCTCAATTTAATATGAATAAATTATTTGTCATGTACGTATGTAGTATGCAAATAGTATGAACACCATTTTAGAAAAAAATTATTTTTGAGGATCGTATGATTTTTGTAAAAGCAGTTTGTACACGGAGAGAAATTTTCGGTTACAGCAACCATTGATTTTGTAAAATATGAGCCCACCAAAGTTTTGGGTAGTACAACCAAAATCTTAGGTATGATAACCAAATTATTGGTTATTGCAACTTAAGAATCAGTCATGAAAATTGAGCATAGGTTGCTATAACAGAAGCTTTAGTTGTCATAACTAAAGTTTTTTTTGTAGTACCCAAAACTTTGGTGGGTCTATATTTTACTAAATCAATGGTTGCTGTAACCAAACCATTTCTCTCCGTGTGCATGTGCACAAAAGTGTAATGATTAGTTTTTCTATGTAAAAAATTAAGATTATCAAACACAAATCGCACAACGTTATCTTGATGAAAAATTGTTTGAACAATGATTTTCTATAAAAACATGACTGCATTAAAAATATTTGCACATCTAATTTTTGTTCATTCATGCAATGTATACAGTCATACTGCTTCAAATAATGATTCTACAAATACTAAATTCATGAAAAAATTTTGCTAGTAATGACTTTATTTTAAATTCAAAGTATTTTTGGCTGTTTCTACAACGTCAAGAATTTTTTCATACAAATTTCATGAGAATTATCTTGAGACATAATTTTGCACATTTAAATATGGTAGAGAACATTTTTATTTTTTTCACTTGAAATTTCTAAGTATTCGTAAAAACCTCAAAATTTTAAGCTCGAAACGAGCACACGTAATTTTACTTGAAATAATTTTTTTTTAAATGAGAACTCGAAGATAAAGATTTTATTTTGTGCAAGGCCAAAAAAATAAAGTGTCATCCAAAAACTGATAATGGAATTAGAGGATGAAAGTGCTTATTAAACTTTTATGAATTAATGGACAAGAAAAAATCAGTCAAAAATTAGAGCGAATACTATAGACGAATTTCACTTTCCCAAAAAATGAGAAAAAAGCACATGTCATGTTTAAAAAATTTCGTAGTATATTGGATGGATGAAAATTGAATAAAATAAATTTCCATAAACTTAAAATGAGAAAAAAATGTCCTTAGCTTTAAATTATCCCATAAGAATTGAAATACATATCGTGTGTTTGGAAATTTTAAACAAAAAAAAGATACTTTTTGTAAAATAAAAATTAGAGGGAAAATATTGTATGAAAATGATCCATGAGTATAATATAGTATACTTCTTTCAATTCCGCTTCTAAATGAAAGCCTAGTTTTACCACTGCTTCAGAGGAAGTGTTAATTGAGATGATAAGTAATTGGAAAACTGTGGACAAACAACGACACTCGTGTATTAGCAGGGTGGTCACGAATGCTGTACCTCAATTCAGCGTATTTATAATACTTATTTTCAATAGTCAATCCTTAGCTCACTTTTAACAATAGTGCATGCAGCTTCAACATCGGCTACAAGTTACACTAAAAATAAAACAAATATTTCAAAGACTGATGATCTTACATTTTTCACGCGTGATGCGTCAGAAATCACAGATAACTTGTAGCTGCTTTAGCGTGTTGACTCATTGGATTTTTCCATTTGACACGAGTTCCAAAGATTTGATTGTATTTTTTTGTTTTGTTTTTCGTTTGTTGGTTTTCACGAGAATATGCATCTTTTTTTATGTAGAGTAATATTGCATTGAGATGATTATAGAGCAAACTGTTGAAATAATGTAGCGAAGAAAATATTTCAAGTTGAAATGTACAATAAATTTACACATTTTGCTCTAATTGAGTTGTTGATGTAAATGTAGATTTTTTATCGTTAGTGTGTTTGTTCAGAATTTTAGTTTGCACGTTTGCATGGTATTTTTTTAGATTAATATAATATTATCATTTTCACAAGCATCGAATTCGCCATGATTTCATGGACCCGAAGATGTTTTTGGAATTGGTTACTTGTTGATTTTTGCATCTTGAAAGAACGTTAAAAAATGGTTGATCTTCTTCTGATCTTTCTATTCGATTTTCGCGATGCTGGAATCGATTATATATTTTTTTTGCAGGCTACAAAAAAAAAGTAGGATAAAAAAAATTCGAAGTTCGAAGGCAGATTAGAAGAAGTTGCATGACGGCAATTTTTAAGTTGTTGATAGTAACATATTCCAAATTGAAAAATTTCTTGTGTGATTTTCAACGACTTTCGTATACAATTTTCGTTTCTTAAATTATAATAAAAGACCTCTCGAAAATGAAAAAAGTTTGGCTAAATTTTTCAAATTTGGAAGCCTAGAAACTTCCGGTGCATCTTGTTTATTGACATGTGCACGTGCATGTGTCTCGTTTGTATTAGACTGTTAATAGTGAGCTTTAATCAAAATAGCATCGTACGATTAAAGACTTTTAAACAATCAATTCCTTTCGGACTGAGCAACGCGATTTGTGAGTTTTTCCTCGTTTTGTTCGGTCCGCGGGCTTGCGTCTATTAACCAAGATTAACCGAAATGACATTTTTTGCTCTATCTACAACGATTGAAACCGAAAAAGGCATTTTTATTTTTCGTTTCATTACTCAGGGACCGTTCATAAAGGATTTCATTTCTTAATGGCTATATGAGGAGAGGGAGGGGGGGGGGTGGTATAAAAAAAGGTCACCATGAACGTGAGAATGTGATATCGGAAATTTATTTTTGTAATTTAGAACAGCATTTGAAAAATCAAGGCTAGGTTACTTTATTTATCACTGTCTTACGGTGATTTTGCAGCATAATTGAATTTTTTTTTTTTTGACTTCAGGGTACTTAAAAATTTTAAAAATGTGAGAAGAAAGGAGAGGTCAGCTGAAGAATTTTTAAATGTTGGTTTTACATTTTTTGATTAATTTTTTAAAATCGATCCGGTGTTTATTTATTGTTCAGATAAATTATCAATTTCTTTGCATGAGTTTTATAGAAAAAGTACACTTTTTTTGAAACATTTTTCTAGCTTTTTGTGTGCCTCTGAACACGAATAAAAATATATTGTTTTTGTCGTTAACGATTTCCGAAATTTTGGAAAATAGTGTAAATTTGTGGTTATCTTAAAAACTTGAAGCATGCGCATTATTAATAGAAAATTAAACAATGAAGAGAAAAATTCGAGATTTTCAAAAACTATACCTCGAAGTTTATAAAATTATAGTTAATACAAACAATTTTTCATAATTACCGTGCAATTTGAAAGTTGAGGAAAAAAGTATTGAAAAATTGCGAATGAGAAATCATTTAAAAAATGTTATGTTTTTCTGAAATGTCTTACTTTTTTTTGGTTTCTTGGGATTTTATTAAATTCTTCACAATTTGGAAATATAAGCCATTTATCAAAACGCAGTAATATGGAAAAAGACCTCTAAAAATTTTAAAGAATTTACGGAAACTGTTACAGTATGTCGAGTAGTTTCTATTTAATTACAGAATTTTTGGGGATTCTCAAAATTAATTCGTAATTTTTTTTTTTAATTTAGGAGTGTAAATAATCACAATTTAAATTTACAAACAGTGATAATAATTTTTTTTTTCTGTGATATTTATGTGATATTATGAGAAAAGTAGGCGATTAAAGTCGAGTAATATTTTCAATTCTAGATAAAATGAGAACTGGAGAATAAGGATTTATAATTTTTTTATTTTTAGTGTCTTATAATTCCATGAAATGTTAAACTCTGAGTACATTCATTCCTAGTTATAATTTTTATAAAAAATCGCCAAATCTTTATAAAAAAAACTACGTGTTTATAAATCGATTTTAAAAAAACTTTATAAAAATTTTCGATTTTTATAACAGTTTTATAAAAAATTTTATTTTTCTAAAACAAAGTTTTTGAAGTTTTGTACTTCATAAACAATTCTATAAAAGTGACATTTTTTTATCAAGTTTTTACAAAATCAGTTTATAAGAAACAGACTTTTTTTATAGACATTTTTTAAAAAATTACAGTTACTAGGGTTAAATTTCCCCAGAATAAAAAAAAAACCAGGAAATCGACATTGTTTTAGGTAATTCAAAAATTTAACAGATTTTTCATGACTATACTATAATTTTCCTTAATCTCTGATCCGTTTTCTTTAACTGCGTTAGGAATTTCCACAAAACCTAAAACTTTCAAATTTAAAATGTGACATCGACGAAGTGGGATAATAAAAAATAAAAAAATTATGACGTCCTGTATGGACAGCCCCTGAAATCCCGAAATTTCGGATAACGAATCTCGTAATTACATTTAATTCATTGCTAATATCGTCTGTGTAAGAAAACATGGTCATCCACTGGGTCTTGACAGAGAACGTCGCACGCATTTGACGATTTCGCGTTTGTCAAGAAGCACGCGGTATATTCAGGGAGTTCAAAAACTTATGGAAAATTCGCGAATTCTGTAAATCGCGTTTTTTTACAAAGGCCTCGATTGATATAACAGTACATGATCATACGCGCACACACACACACACACACACACACACGAGCACTTGTTCCGCGGGCGTTTCCATTGTTATTTTTGTTGTTGTTGTTGTTGGAAAACTTGTGGAAACGCGTCGTGTGAGCATAAAAAATTGGATTCATGTGTAATGTGTGCACGCACGGACGCAATTATCATGTTTTCTTATCGTAAGTTGCATCTTGGAATTGAAAACGATGGCGCAGAAACGCGTGCACGCATAATCTTCATCGTGTCCCACCGTTAAAAAACGAAATCTCATTGTATAAATGAACAACCACACGATCACCGCTCGAACACAATTATTCTCTGATCTTGAACGATCCCAGCAATCGATCAATATGGCTCTCGTCCAATCAAAATGTACCATCAACCGAACGATCACTTACGAGCTTGTTCTTTGGTTACAGATTTTTCTCTAGAGCGTGTCTTCTTTCTTATACATTTTGCTTTTTAGCTCAGTTCCGTATGGTTATTTTATTTTTATATATATATATATATATATATATATATATATACGTATATGAATTTATATTTATATATATACATAGTAGACATATATTGTACATACATATGTTATACATGTATGTATAAACATGATTTTTTTTCTCCACCATTGGCCGAGTCCGAGAGTACTGTGCATGCACAATATCAAGAAAATTGCACGGAGTTGTGTTTTTGAAGTTGCCACAATGTCTAAGGAATTACCGTGTTCACGTAGTGTCATACATATTTTGGACAAGTTATCAGGATGAATTATTAAATTTTAACTGTATTAGTGAATTTTAATGTGACATAAATTTTAAAATTATTAACATAGTACTTACCTAAAGAAATTTTCGACAAAATTCGATGAAATTTGCAAGTAAAATCTCATTAAAATAGACTATTTAGTTTTTGAAAAAAAATTATGAAAAAGCATCGCTTCTTATAGACACTTGTACTTTTTCTTATTTTAAATTTAAATGCGTCGATGATATTTCATAAAAAAGCACACAATTCACGGATGTCATCCCAAGAATTTTATTTATCGATTTTTTTTTCGATCAAAAATGTCAAGAATTACTAACAAAGTTTCTAAAAAAATATCTAAATATGCTTCTTCAGTAATTTATTTAAAAATAAATATCTACAAGCTTTCATTTTATTTCCAAATTTTCCAACTCTTCCATATTTATAAAATTTTATCTAATTTATTGCAGACATGTTTTTTTATTTTCGAACACTCAACAAATTGTCAGAATTTTTGTGAATCACCGAAAAATGAATCCTATAAAGTTTTTTTAATACAATTGTATTCTTGAAAATTGCTCGACCCATTTAGGGACTATAATATCTGATTTTGCTATTGAATACTCAAGTATGAGATAATAAAACTCGTGCTAAGAAACGAAAAAATTGAATCTGAATTAATCAGCGACTTGTGGAGACTATTAAAGACTCATAAAACAACTTGTTATACTCTCGGGGACTCTGAATCATCTTTTTTTGAGCTTTTAGTAACACTTTAATACTTGTTTTGACACTCAAGATACTCTTGAGACTTGTAAAAATTTTCCATTCCAAGATTTGTCACGATTAAAAGTATCTGCATGAAAGGACGACAACAATATCTTTTCTTTATATTGAAATAACTTTGTACTTTTTGTAATACCATAATAATATAATTAATATAATATTATATATTATATAATTTATAGTAATAATGTTTTTTCAAAATTTTCAAAACTATTCAACCTTCCCGAGCGTTCCCGTCTTTACCCAATTCGATTAACATGTGAAGATTCGGTTAGGGTCGGTTCAGAATGTTAACATCTATAACAAAGCGTTTTTTGCGTTTTTAGGAGAATCTAAGTGGTTAAAATCACCATAAATGCTTTATTACACATTTTTACATTCTTTACTAATCATAACTGAATTGGGTTGAAACTGGAATCGTCGGGTTGCTTATTAAAAGATCGTTTTGTCAACTGAATCGGTGATGGTACTGAAATAGTACTGATTTAATATACAGGGTGCCCCAGTCACCGTGACGCCAAAAGGCAGTTGATTATTCTTGAAGTTCTAAGACAATTTTTCCTTTGCCATTTTCCACAAAACTCAAAATTAAATAAGATATCACAGTTTAAAAGTTTAAGACAAGGCAAGCACTAGATTTCACATCTCTCTCGTTTTGGCGCGGTTGCCACTTTATGCATCTTTCTTGAACTCACTTGCAACTCAGCGGTGCTCTCACTGAAACTTTCAATTCGAATATCTTCTTTGATTTTCAGTTTTGCGAAAAGTGGCAAAGGACTTTTCTGTTTAGAAAACTATGAAAAAAATTTCGGTAAATTTATGTCCGTGGTTTTTATCCCTACTCCTCGTAAGAACGCGTTTATTGGTTAAATTTCAAAGTCGAATATCTTGATTTTGATTTTGTGAAAAATGGTAAAGGGAAAATCGTCTTAAAATTTCATGAATATGTGTCGAACTATTCTAATCTTCAGTTAAAAATAAATTATTACATGAAATATGCAAGTTGGATCCAAAATTTTGATTGAAGTAATTTTGTCTGAGAAAGAAGTAACCACGTGAGCCACGGTCCCAAACTCTCGGGCTGCGGCACTTGAACGAATGTATTGGGCTTCTAACCTTGATTGCGTAAACGCTATTTGCTTTTGAGATCGGTTTCGTTTGAGATTCTAGTTTTAGAAGTATTCTAAAGGTAGGTCCCACGATGTGCAGAGTCTTGTCAAAGAATAGTCACCAGTTTGAGTTTTCGGTGTTGGACGTCGTTGTTATGCTCGTTTTTTGTCCGAGGACTATTCTCGTATAATGAGACTCTAGCTCGTCGTGATCGCGCTTTTTCGAGGATCATTGGACGAGTTCTCGAAAAGACGCACCTTGTGTTTTATCGGCTCAAGTCCTTGGAAGGGCCCGACTATATCCGATTTTCGCGACTTTCGGATTTAAACTGTTTTTCGTCAACTAGCCCAGGCCCGGGAAGAGGACTCGCCGAATTTATTATTATTGTTTTTTTTAGTTTTTTATTTACCTTTGTTACGTTACCTTTTCGTTTCATCATTATCTAGTGACTAACATTGTTTGAGCTTCAATTAGTATCTTTATAAAATGGTGTATGTCATGTGTAAGGTATACTTGGGTGCGGGGAGACCGTTTTTCAGCGTCACAAGTCCGTCCTTCCAAACGTCTTCGTTGTCTAGTTAAAGGAACAACTTGTTATTGGATTTATTAGGGACATTCGGGAAATGGAATGGTAGTGGCCAGTTTTTATTCAGTTACCGACTTTTCCATCAGGGAACAAGTCAATCACGTTGTGTTCAATGACTTGGGAGTTGTTTCCAAGCCAGTAAAAAGGCATGGTCGGTTGCTGAATCGCGACTTTGGGCAATATTTAGCGCAAGATTTTTTGTGGACTATGTGTTTTATCGAAGACGTTGGGAAAGGCTGAATAACGACACGCCTTACGCACTGGAAATGTAACGTTTTCTTGGCTCTAAATACTGGTAATGCGAGTCGTTCGTTTTGGGATGTGATATCACGTACGGCATTGGCTTAGAAGCTCACCGAATAATCGAGTACTCAGGATTTTACAGAGATTTGTGTGTGTGTTGCAGCATATCCCGTGACACCGCATCCACCCACCGGCTTTGTCCCGGCCCCAGCCCAACCAGCGACTTACGGAGGTACGAATGCAATTATCGATTACATACATTACCATGAATCTGGTAAAATTTTACATATATCTTGTATGTCGAGCTTCCAACGTTACTTTCCGGTATAATGATTATTGGATACTTTGCTAACCTAACTTATATTGCATTGGCAAATAAGTCTTTTCCGTTTTACTGCAAAAAACAATCAGAAAAACTGAACAAACTTATTCGCCAACCTAATATTAGGTTGAAAAAACATAACTTTTATATAAAGTTGATATTTCGAGAGAAAACTGTTGATGTTTTAAGAACCCTTTTATTAAATTGAAATTACAAACTCTAGTTGCAGGAGCATCGCCATATGGCGTTTTCCCGAATCAGCCACAGCTCTATGCGGCCCAGGGACCACCTCCGCCAACGTATGATCAGACACTCACGCATCCTATGGTAAATATTCTACAATGTTGTGTTTATCAACAAAATAAGCTTAGATAAAAATTCCAAATATATGGATCATTCCATGGGAGATTAACCTCAATTTTTTTTTTTTTTCATTAGTATTTCTTTTCCAAAATCTAGTCTTATAATGATTACAGTACTTCTTGGTACTTTTTATAATTGAAGTCCCAATTCCTATATCCTGCTTTAAAAAAAAAAAGGAGTTGTCTCCAAACTGTTATGTAAAATTGTAGCAGATGTACCAACCGATGTATGGGCAAGGTTATCCCGGTGGTTACTTGACTGGTTACCCAACTGCATATGGACCCTTGCAATACTATCCGCCTTTGGCAGCGGCGGCTGCCTACTATCCTGCAGCTGCCATGCAGCCAGCTCCTGTACGGCCTACTATTGTCATGTCTGTAAGTTTCCATTTTACTGATTGAAATTTCAAAGTACTGGGCAAGTTTCAATTCAAATTTATTATGAAGAACTTGTTATTATTTTCATGTAATGTTTTGAATTGAGTAATCTTCGACAAACAGGTGAAATTTCCCAGTAAATATTTATGATTTCATAATGTTATCTTATGATATCATGCCATGTCATGGATGACATCATATTGCACACATATGCTTCGTCATAAGCAGATCATATGATATCATGGCTTGATATACAAACAAGAAATGTCATGCGGTGATATCATATGTCATAGAATATCATAACACGGCAATTCATGGTGTGATATTATATTGCACACCAGTTACATCATTATTTGATATCATGGTATGACATATCATGGCGTGATCAGAAATTATATCATGAATTTTTACTGATTGTGAGTTGTTAATAAAACTAATATTATGTGTGGTCAATCATGCTATTAAATTTGGAAGTAGCTCAAAGTATGAAATATTCTATCGTCATATTGAAGTCAGTAGTTTTAAAAACAGTAGAGCATTCTAAATCCTTTTTTTCTATTTTCAAGAAAACACTTTCCTTAACAGAAAGAACTGTGTTTAAATTTGAAAATTTGAATTCTGATTTTCAATGGATACAAAAACTTGAGTAGCTTTATAAAGATGCTGAACATTTCGAAAAAAAAAAAAAAAATGGATGAAACTTAATTAGAATTTTCTAAATTCAATGCGGACAATTTTTTTGAATGATGATACATCGCGATTGAGCTTTAGAGTCGTGAGTTGATGAAAATCCTTGCAGATTCAAGCTGTGATGTTTAAAAACTTTGATCTTATCTGACAAAAAATTCCGCCTTTCTAACGTGTTCACTTATCGAGATTTTAAAATTTTCAGTTCAGGATTCTTAAGTATACTTGATTTAAGGGCATGGGGCCCTCCCACCACTTTCATTTCTATCCCCACCACCGTCGAAACGTTTTTTAAGGATTTTTCCGTGAATTCACGATGTTTTCGA
>JAPYZL010208547.1:0-13203 GCA_030522825.1 Platygaster orseoliae | reverse complement strand
TGGGCAATACTTTGAATGATTCAGATGTAAGAGTTTTTTTATAATAAAGTTACATTTTTATCGAAAAAACAGCGAGAACTTAGTTGCGCATCTAATACTATTTTGCATTTTTTTACATTGATCACATTTTGTACAATTTCCTAGTTCTTTTGTGGATCACTACTTAGATTTCTAGAATTTGATGAAACTCAAATATTTGATGATGGAAAACACTGTAACGGAAACTTTTGGAACGTTTTTTCGGCTATTTTGTATGTGCCGAACAATCTTCCATCTACTTTTTGCGTGTAAATTTCAAGTTCTAAATACGCATCAATTAAGCCAAGAAAAATTCGAGTAGAATTCCAGGATTTCCCGGAAACTGTACACCCTGAATACTGAGAACTATCTCCCAACCAACCTGGAAGTAAGTTCAATGGACGTGGTCTCGTTGCTCCTCGCCTCGTACGAAAAATATAACCTAAAGTTGCTCCTTTCCCTTTCCCTCTCATCAGCCCTCTCCTTGAAGGTCGAGCAAAAGTACAAGTTCCTGGACTCCGTGCTCTTGTCCGCTTCCGCGGACTCACAGAAATGGTACCTGACGGGATCCGGACCGGAACGTCCGACGTCGTCGCAAAACGTCGGGCATTCAACCGCGCCCTTGGTCCCTTTTTTTTCACGTTTGCTGCGAACGTATTCGTAGGTCGTGACACCTAGACACGCTATGTACCCATGAAAGAGGCAGAGGTGCACGAGCAGAGCCGCGGCTATGGCAGACAGGACGCCGACGACGGTCACGACGACAAGGGAGCCGGCGTCGAGGGTCGCGCTTTCCATGCTCACCAGCTCGAACACGGCGACCCCGAGGACCGTCGTCGAGGAAGTCACGGCGGAAATCAAGCACACAATGAAAACAAGGTAGTTCCTACTGCCGACGCAATTGTTGAGCCATTTGCAATGGTGGTCGAACCCAGCGACGCATTTGTTGCAGTCCCAGCAATGTTTCGTGCGTTTACCCGAGGCGTCGATGTTGCACAAGTGACACCTGCGGAAGGTTTTCCGAGGTGAAATTTTCTTATTATACTCTCAAGACGATAAATATAAATCTTTTAAACAGTTTTCAGAAGTTTAATAATTCCAATTTCTAACGATTTCTTGGTATTTTTGAAGATTTCATGAATTTTGAAAAATGAAAATTACAATTGTCAGGGAATTGCTGAAGTGAGTAATAGTATATTTCTTCACTCGTGTGGAAAAGTTTTTTTTTATCGAGTCTGAGCGTTGTAATCAGATGAGTTAAAATAGTTTCACACTAGTTAAGGGCTATATTTTATTCAACAGCGTGTGGAAAAGTGGCTTTTTCTACACGGCGTTGAATAAAATAATATTTTTATGCATAATATAACATTCTAAAATTTTTTCTCTGATATCCCAGTGATACAAAAACTCTTCTTTAAATTCTCGATGTATTTTAATATTATTGTTATTTCTGTTAGAGTGATAAATTTTCGAGTATGAATTCTAACATTTAAAATTCTACAATGTAGATTTCAATGATTCTTTTTTCAAACGTTTTAAATTAAACAAAAAGAAGAGTCATGGATATAGGAGAAAAAAGAATTATAGCTGCTTTCGAGTTTTTTTTTCGATTAACTTTACATGCTCCCAAGAAATTATTTATTACAACCTTCATCGTGAGAATAAATGAAAAATTTCAAGTACAAACGATTTTGATAAATAGGATTTACAATTTTATACTATAGGATCATTAAATTTAAAATCCAAGAGTAGTGAAATCTATAAATCTTCGTAAAGTATAAAATATAGGAATTTAGATTTTTATAGTACAATAAATTTCTGGAGATGTAAAATGTGAAAGACATTTCTTGCCTTCTGAATTCTAGAAAACGAGAGTTCCAAATTCTACAAAATTTAACTTCAAGATTTAAAATGTGAATGTTTTAAATTTCGAATTATTATTTATAAAATTTCATAACTTAAGGTTATTTTAAAATCACACAATTAAGACTTGTAAATTCAAGAATGGAGGATTATAGAAGTTCAACTGAAAGTACTAAACAATTTCTTATATTTATCATTTTTCTTTTCTATTATTCATACGAATTTTCAGATGATATATCTAACATTTATCATATATACTAAATACTGGTTTATTATCGAGCGAATAAAAAAAAACCTGTGAAATTCATCGAGTTGAATGAAAACATTATTATCCTGTGAAATTAAAAAATAATAAAAACTCTGGAAGTAGGCTTTTTGTTGAATATTTATTGTTTCATTCTCGATCACTAGGAGACAAATTTGTTAAAAGAAGGTTATAAATTCAGGCCTTCAACATCTTTTCTTTCTTTAAGCTTTCGGCTTTATTATAATAAACCCTCATCAGGAACTACAATAATTTTTCTTTATTGCATACAAAAATATTAAATAATTAAAAAAAAGTTTAATAAATAATATAAATATAATAAATAATAAACAAATAGTTTAGTATTTATATGAAAGTTCCAAGCGTTCAAAAATAAAAAGCGTTATTTTTCTTTCCAATATCATGTTTTTTTTTAATTTTAAATGTTTAAAACTTCAGGTACGTTTTGTAATATAAGATTACAACAGGAATAAAATAATCGATAGAATGAAAATTCGCGTTTTATAGACTCATATAACTCATAAAATATGTATATTGCAAAAATAAAGAATCTAATACAAATCATAAAATTTTAAAACAATAACAAAAATCTCAGAAACTTACCATCAAACTCCTATTTATCACGAACAACTTTTTTTCAATTAAAATTTTATTAATTAATTCAATGAATATCATCATCATTATTTTATTTTTTCGAATTTTCTCGTAAATTACGTTCAATAAGTAACAATTCTAAAGTTAAAAATTGTATTTGAAAATTAAAGAATATCACATTGAATCACTATTTAATCACGAAATTCACAATCTCAAATTGGAATATGTAAATAATCATACAAGTTAATTAGGTAAATTAAAAAAACTGATCGTCTTCAAATTAAACTATTTACTGCATTGATCAGAAAATAAGGAATATAGTTAAAAAATTTTTAACCAAAAAAGCTGATATATCAATATTTATCAATTATTATTATTTATTTGTACATTTATATTTCAATTTTATAAAAAATAGGAAAAAAATGATTCTTTATTTCCATCCAATAATAAATTGAAAAATAGCTGGCAAAACAAAAGAATATTTTTTAAATTCAAATAATTATTCATTGTCCAAACTATGAAAGATTATGCAGACATTTTTTTGGTTTTCATTCATTTTTAAAAGTTTCGAACCTTAAAAAAAATAAATTACTGGAATTCTATATAGATATTTTTTTATCCAAAAATCAAAGCATCCAATTACGAAAACATGAGAATCCATTAAAGTAACAGAATATTCAATAAAATTCATGATTTTTGGAATTAATACAAAATGTACTGAAAGTTTAAAAAATCTGTAGAATATTTCAAATTTTCGAAGAAACTGTTTTTTGGAAAGTTTATTGAAATACTTCAAATTTCTTGAATTTTAGATTCTAGAGCATCAAATTCTAAAAATCTATATAGAAATTTTCACAAATGCTAGATATGTATGAGGAATCCGAAACAAAGTACTACATTTTAATAATACTCAGAAATATGAAAAATACTCAAAATCGATAGAATACTCAAAATCTATGTAAAAATTCGTTTATTTAAATAATCATGCAAATACTGAATATTTATGAAACTTGAAGTCTTAAAGAAATGAAATCTACGAATCTTTAAAAAAATCTTTAAATATGCCAGAGAAATCGTTTGAACTGTAGAAATGCTAAAAAAACACGATAAATTCTAAAAGCTCTGTAAATCTATGAAACACTAGTTATGCTTGAAAATAATATTTTTTGGAAAATTTGTTTATTCTGAAAATACAATAAATATTGAACTTTAAATATAATTGGATTATCAAAACCTATAAGACAAACTACAAAAATGCTAGAAATAAATAAAAAACTGGAATATCCTTAAAAACATTATTAATAGTAATAAATACAAACAATTCTGAAAATACTAGTAGTCCGTACCTTCAATGTATGCGAATTTATTTTTCTCAGACATCTATTAACATATTTAAAAATTTTGGAGCATCGAATAATGAATAAAAATATACTGAAAAATGTGATAATAATTTGTTGAAAATATATTAAAATTCATGAAAATTATTTTCAAAAAATTATTCATGTCAGAGTATAAACTTTAAATTCATATTGTATATTGTGGTTAACAATAGGAGAATAATATTGTCAAAAATAATAATATTGTACACAGGGCCCCTCGATCCAAAAAACCAAAGTACTGAAATTTTTGAAATGGCTTAAATTTTCGAATATATTATAGAAAAAAAATATACTTACTCGTTAGAATGTTCACTTTTTTATGTATTTTTAGAGAACTATACATAAAAGTAACGATTGATAATTTTTTATAAATTGCAAGTGTTTGCAAAATATCATTCATCCAAAATAATAAATAAAGAATTTATTAGTCAATGTCACTACCATATTATAGTTTCAGAATTTCAGAATTCTTGGGACTCTTTATAAAAATTTACGAATTTTTCGAAAGTCATATCGTTTTTAAAATGTTTCAAATGACGAAATTTCTGAATTTTAGTAATCATTGAAGTTTATGAATGAGTAAAAAATTTAAAATCTCTTCCATACACTCAACTATCCAATAAGTATGTAAGCAAACGATAAATATTTCATGAAAATCAACACTTAAAAATTACCTAGGAATCGTTACAAATCGTTTGATCAAACACAAAAACTTGCAACAACGCGCTAGATCCATAAACTCACCTTCCGTTCTCAATGACGTGCACGTGCAATGTCCGATCGAACTCCGGTTCCTCCCACTTGAACTTGTCCTGGCGAACCTTGTCTTCGCCAGGATCCACGAGGAGCGCCGTTAAATGCGAAAACACGTGCACGAGGAGGGAAACGACGAGTACCGCGAATACGGGAATCTTAAGTTTCGGCCCGAGACGCGGTACGAGGGTGGTGAATGTGCCCAGGGCGATGGCGCCGAGGACGAGCCAGCCGAACAATTGCAGCGGGTGCAGCGGCAATTGCAGGCCGTTCACCCGTTTGAAAGTCCGCTTCTCCGGGGCCAGGTTTCCCCGTTTCTCCGGGGTGCAGTATCGCGAAAACCGGCGTATCGAGTTTCGCATGCCGACGGGGGGTGTTCATCGCGCCGGGGGCTGAGACTCATCCTCGATCGCCCGGTCGTCGAGGCTATCTGGGGCGCTTTTTTATCGCGCCTTTGCATACACCCGAAAGGCGCCAACAACCCCACTCCGGCCCACGCGAATCAATAATGGCATGGTAACGTCGGGCTCCGAGTACCACGACATTTTTAAAAAACGATTTTTAAACTGTTTTTTTTTAAAGACCTAATAATTTAAAACTTTTTTTTTTTTTGTTCTAAATGTGACGAAATTTCTGAATTTTATAATTCATTGTAGTTTATGAATTATATTCATCAAAATGAGTAATTGTTTACAATATTGTAATTCTTGCGAAATTTTTCAAATTTTGACTGAATGTTTAGAATAACTGAAATTTTCGAAATAAAATTGCTAGAATTGTCGGAAGATTTTTATTTTTATAACTCCTCGATTTCAAAATACTTTTCCATCAACTTTTTCGACTATTTTTTGCTGCAAATTTTTAGATCGCTTAAAATTTTCCAACTCTGAACATTTTCGTACTCTTTATAATTTATGAATTTCGCGGAAATTCTATTGTTTGTAAAATGTTCTAAACGTGACGACATTTCGGAATTTTAGTATGTAATCATTGAAATTTATGAATGATATTCATAAAAGTAAACTTTTACAATATTAAAATTCTTATGATCTCCGAAATTTTGTAATGTCTGACAACTTTTTAGTCCGGTCAAAAATTTTTTAATAATTTCAACCAAAGTAATCAACATCGATAATTCATAATATCCAACATTTTTTCTCAGATTTTATAAATTTTTATCGCTTTTTTATCACGCTTTTGCATACCCCCGAAAGGCGCCAACAACCCCACTCCGGCCCACGCGAATCAATAATGGCATGGTAACGTTGGGCTCCGAGTACCACGACATTTTTAAAAAACGATTTTTAAACTGTCTTTTTTTTTAAACACCTAATAATTTTTAACTTTTTTTAAAATGTTCTAAATGTGACGAAATTCCTGAATTTTATAATTCATTGTAGTTTATGAATTATATTCATAAAAATGAGTTAATTTTTACAATATTGGAATTCTTGCAATCTCCAAAATTTTCGACATTTTTAGAACTTTGACGGAACGTTCGAATTAACTGAAACTTTCGAAATAAAATTGCTGAAATTGTCGATCTTTTTTTGTTGAAAATTTTCAGAACGCTTAAAACTTTCCAACTCCGAGCATTTTCGGGCTCTTTATAATTTATGAATTTCGTAAAAGTCCTATCGTTTGTAAAATATTCTAATTGAGACAAAATTTCTGAATTTTAGTAATCATTGAAATTTATGAATGATATTCAAAAAAGTAAACTTTAACAATATTGAAATTCTTACGATCTCCGAAATTTTCTAATGTCTGACAACTTTTCACTCTGGCCAAAATTTTTGTAATGATTTCAACCAAATTAATCAACATTGAGAGTTCATAATATCCAACATTTTTTCTCAGATTTTATAAATTTTTATCGCTTTTTCTTTTATCGTTTTTTTTCTATGTTCATAAAGTTTGCAACGTTGACAAATCAGCGGAAGTTTTTTTCTGAGATTTAATATAATAATGTGAAACCTTAAAAAAACAAATTCGACGAAGCCCCTAACAAGGAATTTTCTAAACATTTTCATACACAAGTGATTTTGATTCTTAAAAGAAATGACGAAATTCTTAAAACAATCAGAAATTTCTTATAAGGTCAACCTTAAAAAATTTAAATAAGAAAAAAACTTTTTATAAAAACTAGTGACACTTTTAAAAGAAATTTCGAATTTTTTATAAGAAAATACTTAGGCCTTCCATATTTCTTATTAACTCGAATTTGTATAAAAAACATTTTTTTTTAGACATTTCTACAAAAAATAAAATTTTATAAGAATAAGTTTTTTTTTACGAGAAGCTTAAAAATAAAAATTTGTCGACGATTTTTAGGGGCTTCGATGAATTCACTAATTTCAGCTTTTACATCATTGATGGAAAATCTCAGGAAAAAAATTTTCGTGTGATTTTTCAACGTTGTAAACTTTGTCAACACCTTTGTTTTTGAGCACTCTAATAATTTTATCCCTTTTTCGAAAATGTTCGGAATGTGACAAAATTTCTGAATTTTAGTAATCATTGAAGTTTATGAATTATATTTAAAAAAATGAGTAAATTTTTACAATATTGTAATTCTTGCAATCTCCGAAATTTTCATGTCTCTGAAATTCCAAACGTTTTAAAATGAATGGAAAGATAATAAATTGTTCTAGCATTCCTTGTTATAGAATTAATTGATAATTATTAATATTTAACAAATATTTTTTAACGTTTCTCATAATTTTTTATTTTAATTATGAGTGGAGATGAAGAATAATTTTTTTTTTTTCGTTTTCGTTTATTTTATGAACGTTTGGAACTTCAGGCACATGAATTTTCGACATTTTTCGAATTTTGACGATATGTTTGAATTAACTGAAATTTTTGAAATAAAATTGCTGAAATTGTCAGAACATTTTAATTTTCATAGTTTCTGAATTTTAATATACTTGTCCATCAATTTTGTCGACTATTTTTTGTTGCAAATTTTCAGATCGCTTGAAATTTTCCAACTCCGAGCATTTTGGCACTGGTTATAATAATTTTTGAATTTTGCGAAAGTCCTATCGTTTTTAAAATGTTCTAAATGTGACGAAATTTCTGAATTTGAGTAATCATTGAAGTTGATAAATGATATTCATAAAAATGAGTAGATGTTTGCAATATTATAATTCTTGCAATTTCCGAAATTTTCGAAATAAAATTGTTAAAATTGTGGGAACATTTTTATTTTCATAATTTCTTAATTTTCATATACTTATCCAAAAAATTGTCAAATAATTTTTGTTGTAAATTTTCAGAATACTTAAAATTTTCCAACTCCGAGCATTTTGGGACTCTTTATAATTGATGCATTTTCCAGAAGTCCTATCGTTTATAAAATATTCTAATTGTGACAAAATTTCTGAATTTTATTAATCATTAAAGTTTATGAATGGTATTCATAAAAGAAGTAAACTTTTACAATATTGAAATTCTTGTGATCTCCAAAATTTTCTAATGTCTGACAACTTTTTACTTCGGCCAACTTTTTTTTATTAATTTGAACCAAATTAATCAACATCCAGAAGTCATAATATCCAACATTTTTTCTAGGATTTTATAAATTTTTATCGCTTTTTTATGTATACTGAAAGTCTTGAAAATTATGGGATACCATTTGATGTGGTTAAAAGTTGAAAAACAAGTATATCCACAGTCATTTAAATTCTTATAAAAACCTTACAAGAAACCAGAATATCTTATGAGAATTTTCGATAAATTTTTATAAGAAAATAATTGAATAAGACTTTGAAGCAAAAGATCTAATAAGAAATTTTCGTTACTTATAAGGTTTTTATAAAATCACCTTATAAAAAATGTAATTCTTAAAGTATATTTCATTTTTTTATCAAGTTTTATAAGGATCAAAATCTCTAGAAATGTATTTACAGAGTGTATCAATTTACCTGTTCCAAAAAGAAATGTAATATTTCTTTTTGAATTTCAAATCGAAAAGTCTCCAGCCACACTGAAAAATCAATGTGAGTGGTTTGAACAAATGTTTGGTCATTATTTGATTAACCAAATATTTCGTTTACCCAAATAAATTTTTAAATAGACAAACAATTTTTAGTAGACTCTAAAAAATTGTTTCACTAAACAAAAATTTGTTTAAGTAAACTAAATATTTGGTTGGTTAAATAAAATATATAAATTTTTAATAAATGTTTAAAGTAATATAAATATATGGAAACTGTTTTCTAAAGAATCCAAGCAAATATTTAAGATCTATGAAACTTTGAATTCTAAAGCATCAAATTCCAGAAAAAGTATGTAACAATCTCAAGAAATACTATAAATCTATAATAATACAAAAAAATGCAACATAATATTATAAATATTAAAAAAAAAAAACGAAAATACTTACAAAAAATATTTAAAATACTAAAAATCAATGTAGATGTGATTTTCCGAAAAATATATAAAAATTTTGATCGAAATTGCAATTTTGAAGGATTGACTGGAAATCGTTAAAAATTTCATACATATTGAAAAAATTCGAGAAATACAAGAATGTACATATAACGCTCCCAAAAATTTATCGAAATTTTAAACCTAGAGCATTTTATTCCAGAAATCTAGAAATATAAAAATCTAAACAGAGAATTAAATTTTTACCTAAAAAAAATCGATAAAATTTCTTATATATTGAACATCTATTCAAAGTAAAAAAAATTACGTAAAAAACAAAAATTTATAAATTTAATAAAAATTAATTAATTGAAAGAATTAATGGATTTATTTATTGAATAAAATAAGAAATGTATTTATAAATAAAGTTGATAAATAACAAAAATTTATAATATAATTACATAAAGAACAAAAATTTATAGAACTTTCAAACTTAGACCATTTTATTCCAGAAATCTAGAAATATGAAAATATAAGCAGAGAATTAAATTTTCACCTAAAAAAACACGATAAAATTTCAGATATTTTGAATATCTTATCAAGCTTAGAAAAATTACATAAAAAATAAAAACAAGAGCATCAATTTGCGAATATTTTTAACATTTCCTAAACACAAAAATGATCTAAAACGCAGATTCAGCTGTAAACAAATTTTGCAAATCACGATGATTATAACATATGTTTATTTACTCACCTTGTTAATAAATTTGTCTAAAAGCTGACCGGTCAATTAATTCATGTATGCTCACACTCGTTATTTGAATAAAAAAAAATAAATAATGACAAACACGAAAGTCGAACCCTACTTTTTTATCTAGTTTGTTTTCATTTTAAAAAGTAGTACTTAGTACTACTAAACAAGGACAGACTTATGTTTGATTGTAGCGCTAGAAAAGGAACGGAGATAGAAAAACTACAAAAAGTTACGAACACTGCATAAACCCCATAAACACACATGCGTGAAAAGCGCCATCTTGTTCGTTAGGCGCGCTTTTTAAATAGTTCTATTTATTTTACTTAAATAATCCACGTGTAACATGAAATAAACACGCAATAACGATCTAAAAACGCATAATAAAAATAATAATACAGGGTGTACCAAAAAGAAATTAAATATTTCTTATTGAATTTCGAGTCGAAAAGTCCTTTGACATTTTTCGCAAAACTCAAAATCAAAAAAGATATTCGAGTTAAGTTTCAACTAATCAGATTTTTCATATTTCAAACTCGAATATCATTTTTCATTTTGAGTTTTGTGAAAAATGGCAAAGGTCTTTTCGACTCAGAAAAAATTTGGTTAGAGTTTGATTCGTTGTTTTTATTTCCACTTGTCAAAAAAGCACATTTATTGTTTTAATTTCGAACTTGAATAACTTTTTTTGATTTTGAGTTTTGTAAAAAGTGGCAAAGGACTTTTCGACTCGAAATTCGAAAAGAAATTTCGGATTTCTTTTTGGTACACCCTGTACATCAGGTCATATAATTTAATTCAGAGAAAAAAAACGTTATATACATGACCTATTAAAAGTTTATAATCTAAATTCTGTATTATAATTTTATGATCAGATGTATGAGACTATTTTCAACAATAATTTTTTTTATTAAAAATAGCAAAGTGTAAATCATCTTAAAACTTAATGGTTTTCGAGGACTTTGAATCATTCCGTAGAATGCAAAATTAAAGTTTTTTTATTACCATATTTTCTTTCATTGCTAAATTCATATTTTCAAACTATGAAAGGTAAACATAAAGAAAGTACCTTTGATACTTTAAACTCAAAAAAATTAGTTTTTATTAACAAGTTCAAAATTTTTCACTATCATTATAAAAAAAAGAATCGTATATTTTCCAGTCTAGTATTTAATTTAATAAAATAATACAAAAGATGATACCTGTCAAAAGTTCATATTAAAACACCAAATATACACAGGGCTTTTATAAATAAATCACCACAGGTTTTGATATACTTTGATACATTTATTTTACAATTAAAATTGCGTATTGCCTTAGTCATTTTTATACAACAATTTTATGTATCTTAATTATATTTTTTACAGCAAAATATAAGATTTTGTCAAATTTCTCTTTATTGATGAGCAACATAGTTTATTTATTGTATCGTTTGATTAAAATATTAATCTTTAAGATTCATAAATTCATACGCCTAACATAATATGTATTCATATTATGTATTGCTATGAATTATTTTCCTATCAAGAGATTTTAATTTATTGTCTGAAAGAACCTGAAAATATACTAATTGGTTCTAATGAAACAAAATCTTTGGAAAGAAATCTTTTGAATAAAGTCTTAAACTAACAATGAGTATTCGTTGAACTAAAAATATTGAGAAGAACTATCCAGAATTTTTAATAAACATAAGGGAAACTATAACTTGATTGTACCGCCTATGAGCTTTGTGTATACACTTTTTTGGCAGTCGACACTCTGCAATTGTTGACACTGCTACCAAATCGCAAAGAGTTCAAAGTTTCGTTGAAGCATTCCTCAAGAGGCGAGACGTTGAGAAGCATGAGAGTCTTTGAATTTCCACCCAACGACGGCATGAGCAAGTGCGTCAACTTCGAATTTCGGTAGGGAACGTGATCTTGTTTCTTGGACAACGCAAGGATGACATTTCCCAAGTTCGACAAAGATTTGTTGATATTCTTTGTCTCAGTGTTCCGAGTAGCTTCTTCATTTTTCAATCTCTCTGAACCCGCTAAGTCGACCAGATTCAGATTGCCCACAGTTCTTTCATTTTTGTCAGACAACACACCTGTGATTCTGATTCTCGTCACCGAGTGCGACCGCGAAGATCTGGAAAAAAATGAAAAAGTTTTTAAGTCTTTTGAATTAATTAATGATATCTATTCATAAGTATTTAGATTGATGAAAGGCAAAAAATACCTTTCGTTGGCTTTTGTCGCGGCAACAGCTCGGTTGTTTTGAGCTATCAACAAATATTTGTGCAACATTTCAGGATTTGTGATTTCTTCGACTCTCAGATTGGTGACGTACAATTCTGATCCTTTGTTGTCGACCATTCTGATTTCATGGCTTTTTTGTTCAGATTGTTCCGAGTCCAAAAGATCAACAATATGTTCATTGTATATTTCCAGGAAACTGGCTTCAACTGTAAACTTCCATCCCAGCAGCTCAAAGTTCTTCATTTCTTCAAAAATATGTCGAACCTGAAATTTTTTTTTATAATTAACATCCCGAGATTATTACTATTAGACATTTGATTTCCTAAATTTTGAAAAAGCACTTACTGTACGCGGGATCATGCCCTCGAGTTCCCGATTTCTCTGTCCCTCCATTGTGTACGTCTTGCCAGAGCCTGTTTGTCCGTATGCAAACACACAAACATTGTACCCTTCGATGACGGATTGGACAAGCATGGACAATTCCTTGAAAACCTCTTCTTGACTGGTGGATGGAGAGAAAACTTTGTCAAAGGAGAATTCTTGTTTTGTGCTCTTCATTTTCCCCAAACTCATTGATGTGTTATCTGTTGGTGCTATGTCCAGAGTGCATTCGTCGGGGAAATTCATTGTGCACGTTCTGAAATGAAAAATTGAAATTTATTTGAGTTAACATATTAGAGGAAATAATAAATAAAAAATGAAAATGATAAAAATGAAAATAATAATACTAACAATTAAAGATAATAAAAAATAATAGAAAATGATAAAAAAAGAAAGTTACAGACGAAGTAAATGTACAGGGTGCGCCACCAAAATCCGGACAAATTCAACAAAAAATTCATTACAAATATTTGTCATGAATAAATGTATTTAAAAAAAAACCTTTTCACATGCTAATCGATATATCTATGGAGATAATAATTATTCGATATATCCTCCATTAGCTGCTACAACGGCCTCTAATCT
>JAPYZL010208537.1:0-27138 GCA_030522825.1 Platygaster orseoliae | reverse complement strand
GCAAAAAACATCCTTAGGCCGAGTACTTTTGAATATCAAATTACGAATTTGAATCAGCTCGGGGGCCGATTTCACTTGAAAACCCGGCTATGCCCTTTCTGGCTGAAATAGAGTTTATATCAATTTCTACTATTTTATTTGTGCAAATCGCTCATGATCTTAATAAAATGCACTACTTCTGGAACTATAAATTAATTGATCCTAAGATTTAAGAAGTCACACTTAGTAGATTGAAAATGTACGATTGACTAATTTCAAAAATTAATTTTCCTTTTTTATTGCTAAAATACTTGGTAAAAAAATTGTTTTTTCATTTCAAAACAACTAAAATTAATCTATTTCTATTTTTAAAACTAATCTAAAAAACTTGAAAAGTATCGAAAAATTACAAAGAATCCTAATGAGTAAAACGAATTTCCAGCAAATTTGAAAAGTTTTAACTAGTTTGTATGATGTTTAAAATTTTCTGAATTCGAAAAAGAACAGCACATATTAGACATAAAAAAATTATTATTTATTTTTAAAAAGTTGAAAAATTTGTAGAATTTAAGATAATGATTATAAATTTTGTAAAATATGTTCATTATTATATTTCTTCGATATATGCAAAATAATAACTTTTTTTTTAATATAAAAAAATTCTTAATCGTTCGGACCAACTTTTCTAAAATTTAGAAAGTTTTAAATAGTTTGTATTATGTTTGAAATTTTGTAAAATAAAACACAAAAAAATCTAAAGATACTAAGTAACATTTTATGACATTCGAAAAATTTGTAGAATTTCAGAAAATGATAGTAAGTTTTGTAGATTGTATCGCCATTATCATCTTCCTTTAAAATATGCATGATAATGTTCTTTCATATATCAATTACAATAAAATTCCAAAAATTTGTAAAATATTAAAAAATTACGAAAAATCCCAGTGAATAGGACGAGTCGTTACAAAATTTTGAGAATTTCGAATAGTTTGTAGAGTGCTGGAAATTCGTAAATTATGAAAAATAAAAAACATTGAAAATTTTGGTGATTGTCAATAATTCTAAAAAAATTGCAACATTTTAGAAAATGATGATAAATTTTGTGTCGTATAGCGATCAGTTTTTGGATCCAAATTATAGAAAATTCACAATGGAAATAATAAAACAATAAATTTCTTCAAAAATTTTTTTAAAAAAAGGATGAATAATCTTGTATATTGTGCAAAATGTTAAAAATTTCGTAAAACAACAGGAATTGTATGATTCCCTTGAATTTTTCCAAAATAAACAAATGTTTTATCGTCAAGAGATCGTCGATAATTTCAAAAATCTTAAATTTCAGAAAATGCTGAAAAATTTTGTAAGTGGTCAACAGTTTCGGCGATTTGGCAAAACAACAATTCGTAAACTGATGCATTTTCACGTAGGTATTTTTTTGCATTTCGTCTACCAAAAATCCTGCTACTCCCGCTTTTGAATATAAGGACTGATTATTTTTTACATTAATGCAGGTTACTGTAATGTAGATTTTTGGTAAAAAAAAAAAAAAACAAAATAATAATAAATTCTACTTACGCGGCACCGTTAAAGAAGCGGAAGGCCATGAAGAGTTCGTAAGATTGGCTGAAACTAGAGGCGACTATGCAGAGGGCATTCATGAAGGATATGACGATGAGGATTTTGCGGCGGCCCAGGGCATCCGCGACGGATCCCCAGGCGTATGCCCCGGTCATCATGCCGACGAAGATGATGCAGTTGAGCCATCCTTTCTTCTCGGTGTTTAGCGCAAGGTCACATTGCGCGCTCGGCAGAATGAAGGACATTGAAATGACGTCCATCTCCTCGCTCGTGCTGACAAACCCGCACACCGCAAGCAGGAAGTAGTGAAATTTTCCATACTCTGCGACAGACAAATAGTTGAAATTACTCATTATTTAAATTTATAATTATTATCTCCATATATTATAAAAAAACTCGAGATCCCATTTGCATCTTTTCATTATTTTTGACAGTCATTGTTTTTAATTTAAACGATAAGATCATTATATTAATGAAATTTAAAATAAAAAATTCCCTCACCGGTTAGTTCGATAGCCTTTTCAAAGTCAGCTCTTGTCGATATTCCTTTTTCTGGATCTAGTGTTTTTCCCTTCGATCCGATGCCTGTAAAAAACGATAAAATATTTCATCAATGACAGCTTAAAGTGTTGCATAATTCATCCATTTTCTTGATTTTTTTCTCTTTACGAATTAATCCTTCTAGTTTTTATTATAAATGAAGAAGTTATTTGAATAAATTATCAATCCGTTATATGATAACTTTAATAATTTCTTGATTTATTTGTTTTATCACTTAAAACGTAAAGTTTGTTTGTTTATAAAGAAAAAAAAAAGAAATCAAAGCACTTACGGGCAAGTTCTAGGCTCTTCGAGCCACAACCGTTTTGGCGCTCGTCTTTTACATCACCCTCTGTAAAAAAACCATTTCGTCAAAATCTTTATGTATTTGTGTAATTTAGCTGTAAAATACTCGACTTCGACTCGTGGTTATAACTACTGTTCATTGACGCGTGTATTACTAATATTTATAAATCGCTGCACAATCAGAAAGTGCTCTATAGGATGGAAATTTCGTGTACGATTTTTGGTGTGTTTTTTCTTTCTTCAGTCTATGTCACATATGCAATAATAATTAAATACCAAAAGTTTAACCGCACTTACTATGATTTTGTTGTGAATCGGGTTCACCTTCTACCATTCTATGATGTCGGTCCAGTTAAGTGAATCTTCGCACTCGACTAAAAGTCAAATAAGAATTCTTTTCAGCCGGTTTTCCCGCTCAAAAAATGCGTCCTTTTTTGGATTGCTCGCGATTTCCTGCGATTTCCTACTGAATCTGCGCTGCTCTGCTGATCTGAGATAGGCTTAAATTCTGCTCTCACTCGCGAGCTGTAACATAAATTATTGTTCCCAATAAGTTTTGATTTATTACTACCTGACACAACTTTTTCATTATCATTTCGACTTTCAGTGAAAAAAATTTACGTAGTGTCAAGATCTTAACATTTTCATGCTTGGAATCACAAATATTATATTCCTCGATTTGTAAATAACGTAATGTAATGTTGGAGAGGAAACAATATTAATAAAAATACTTGATAAAATTTCAAATTTCAAATAGACATGGTGAAACTCACATACGAAAATGACGCGGAACAATGAAAAGTTTTCGGATCCATTTGGGAAATTCGAAAATTTTCCAAGACTTCGTTTACGTAATTTACACTATCGAATTTCATGGATAAAAACACTCGAAAGTGCAGCCGCCCAAACTGAAATAGGTCGATTTTAGAGCGCAATCTCTTGCATCGTACCATGTACTCTGCTCGATTCACACTTCATTAAGCGAGTGCAACTCTAATAAAACGTATAAATAGATGATAACAGGATTCTACTAATAGATGTTAATAGATAATAAGTTCTAATAGGAAGCTAAATAAGTAGACAAGCAGCGATGTTCGTACAATGTTGACAATGGAGCACGACTCTTCAAAGATTGCACATTGTCCAAGGTTTACGCCACATCATAATCTTCATTAAACCGCATCCGTCCCTCGAAATTTAAAACAAAAAAGCTCTTATGTATCAATTTGATACATGCCTTCGAAAAAAGAGAAATTCACCCAAAAACACGAGATAAGTCAATATTTCTTTTCATTCAGACATAAAAAATTTTTTTTTTATATGTGAGATTTTATATTTTTGATAAGTGATACTTGATACAGGCTGATATAAATAAAAAAAAAAAAAAAAACAAGCTAAATTAAAAAAAAAACAACATGCAGTGGTTACAAATTTTGTAGAAATGAAAAGTGCATGCGTATATTTTTTGCGCCCGTCACGATAGTTGTATAAATTAAAATTATATATTACGTATGTATCGTTTGAATAAATATATAATTTTTTTTAATGTTTGTATTGTGAAAAATAATTTGAATTTATACAGTAATAATAACTAATCTTTTGGGATAAGTAAAAATTATTTGAAATATATACCTATTAAAATCTAGAGATTTATAAAATAACTTAGTTTAAGTTCTCGAAGTTAACAATATTCAGAATTATTCATTTCACTTACTCAAAAATAATAAAAATCCTGGTTTCGAAAGAGTTTTCCTTTAAACAGAATTCTAATTACATATAAATGTTTGGTTAGAAAAACGGTAATAATACAAATTTAAAAAATTATTTTTCCAACCCGTAAACTAATAAAAGAAAAATTTATATCTACGAAATTACTAGGAATCTGAAATATGTTACATTCTGTGGCTTTAGTTTTAAAAATGTATATATAAATCCATGAAAAAGGTAGAAAATGATATAAAAGTTGTATGGATACTACAAAAATGTGAAAGATACTTGAAACCTCTCAAATTTTCGATTTTATTTCATCATATTCAAGAAGTCTACAAGGTAGACTACAGAAATATTAAAAATCTATTCAAAAACTAGAATATACTGCGAAATTTTATTAGTATAAAAAATTACGAAAATTTTAATTATAAATGTTTTCCTAGAAAAACGAGGAAAACAATTTTGAAATTAGTTTCACTCATAAACTGTTAAAAAAAATTAAAATCAACAAAAATACTAGGAATCTGTATAATTTTGGATCCTGTAGCATCGAGTTCTGAAAATCTACTTATAAATCCATAAAAATACAAGGAAAAAATGAAAATTGCATAGAAAAAACGAAAATAAATTAAGTATACAAAAATAATATGAAATAGTACGAAATAATAAATAATAAATAACTCAAGAAATACTTAACGAAAAATGTTTAAGAAATACTGTTTTCTAAAAAATCTATTAAAATACTAAAAATCTCTGAAATTTTCAATTGTATATTGCATTTAATTCTAGAAATCTATAAAGCAATTTATAGAAATACTAGAATATAAACAAAATCCTAATTTACTCATTACTATAAAATTTTTCACTATTCTATGTTACTTTGAAGCGATTTTTATTTGTTGTTGTTGTTGTTGTTGTAAATTTTGCTTGTTTTGTCAGCCTGTATCAAATCTCATATAGAAAAAAATATTTTAATGACAAAAATATCGACTTATTTTGTGTTTTTGTATGAATTTAGTTTGTTTCGAAGGCATGTAAAATCGATATAAAAGAAATTTTTTGTTTCAAATTTTGAGGGACGTTTGATTAAAAGTATAATTTTTCTCAGCTTTTCTTACAACTGTCATTAAAATTTCAATCTGCACTTTCGAAGATTTAGTAAGAAAAAAATTAAAAACCCAAATTATTCACCATCATAAAATATTCAAACCGATATAAACATTGTAAGATTCCTCGCTAATTCCCGAAAATCCCTATATTCAATTCATTTTCAACCATCTTCAAAGATATAGAGCACATTTTTTGGAGGAATCGAATGTTCACAAATTCAACATTTTACAAGGTGCAAGGGTTACAATTTTGCGAACTTAAAGAATGGTTTTACAGATTGATACACACAATAGCTCACTATAATTTTCCCACGATTTCATAATACGCGATCATCCCGCGTGACGAAGGCTCTTAATTTCCTTAACCGGCGAAAATCGGAAACCTTGAGAGGAGTATCGTCACGGATGAAAGGATTCTCTACAATTTTTTCAACATTCTCGAAGTAGCTATATACTATTGTTTATTAATTACCGCGCTTATTTGCATGACTGATGAGTAATTTGCCGTTTCTCTGTTAGACGAATTGCGCAATTCATTTTGAGTTTTTTATCCCAATTCCCAATTTTATTCCTATTCTCTATGTATAGATTTATTATTTTAAATCATGTTCAGTTTTTTACCACTATAGGATTAGATTTTATATGAAATTGTAATATGATATTATATTTCGAATGATTGCATGTCATCCATTTATTCATATTCAATTATGACATTTTTTAATCTTCAAACATGGAATTTCTTTACTGTTAAGAAACCTCATTGGATACAAGTGGGGCAGGGGGCGTATTCTCCTTTTCTGAATCCGTTATTTTAGTTATAAATTTAGGGGAAGAATTTTAAGTGTTTATGAGTAATATTATGATAATGTGATACTAAAAAAGTGCAAAAAAAAAATATGCTCGACCGCGACAGGACTCGAACCTGCAATCTTCGGATCCGAAGTCCGACGCCGTATCCATTTGGCCACGCGGCCCGTTAAGGGTTGAAGCACTGATACGAGTTTTCCGGAGCCTGAAAAACTACCCTTATTGATTTACTTTTGCGCCGACTCGACCCCTTTGAAGTCCGGACACGAACCGGCCTTCCCGCGATCAAACGGAAGTCCCTACTTTACCATATGCTCTTTTCCACTCTTACAAAAAAAAAAACAAAAAAAACTTAAGATTCGAGTCGGATGTACGAAACAGCTCTCAATTGGAGTT
Organism: Platygaster orseoliae; assembly: GCA_030522825.1. Lineage (NCBI taxonomy): Eukaryota > Metazoa > Arthropoda > Insecta > Hymenoptera > Platygastridae > Platygaster > Platygaster orseoliae. The sequence goes on along the minus strand of JAPYZL010208537.1, from coordinate 20,713 downwards.
TAAACACTCAAAAGTGAGTATAAAAACTCAAGCTGAGTGTTATTTCATACGATTTTTGAATCGTGTTTGATGTTCTTAGTAGTTTTCTTCTCATTTATTAGATAGAGGAACAATTTTCTAATATGCAATAGTTGTTGAAAGATCGTTCTATTTAAGTAAATTAATAATAATAATAAATCTGAACTTAAGTTAGTTTGAACCAATTTGAATAGTGGGGGAAAAGTAACATTCCCTTAATTACAGTGTCCCAGCTTTCGGTCACTTAATTATACTCTCATCAGGAAAATTTTCTTCATCTTCATCTTGTTTCTTAACTCTTTGTCATAAGTCGCAATTTGTTCATAACTTTTGGAGGTTTATAAGTTACAAATCGTAAATAAGTTATGACTTATGACAAAGAGTTAAGGAACAAGATCAAGATGAAGAAAAGCTTCCTTAAGAGAGTCCAATAAAGTGACCGAAAGCTTGGCTAATATGATTGGGCAAGTATTTCTTTCTTCTATTTGTTAATATTGGCTCCAACTGATCGAAGTTCAGAGTAGTAACGTTCCAATACATTGTTCATATAGTAAGTAAAAGTGCGTTCGTTCAGAAATGAGCTGTTACCTTTGATTTTGATCAAGAAATGGATGACTTTTATGAAGAGACTTTTGAAAAATACATGACCTCAGTATGTTTAAAGTGTTGTGGCAAACAATTTATTTAAATTTATCAGAAGAATATAACCATATTCAACGAAGTTTTTTTATCGTTTCACGTACTGACAGTACTTGTTATTTTTCTGTCAACAGTTTCTCGAATCGTGCGCTATTTTTGTTTTCAGATTTGAAAGTATAGACATTGTTTCGTGGCATCAAATATTGCACAATCTGGATCACGATAAAAACACCTCTGCAGGCAATTACGTAAGTTTATACAATCAAGTAAATCTTATTTACTTCCGTAATTTATTACATGCGAGTGAATAAAGTATGTAACGCAGTTGGTTTCTTGTTATTTTCATGCGTGACGACCATCGTTTATGTTTAACCCGATGACGCTGATTTTTTCCGATGATTTTCGTCAAGGTGTCTTAATTGATGACACACGCAAACGAGTATATTGGTTTTATAATCTATTTTGAGATTTCCAATCCAGGAACTTGCCATTTGAACTTTTTATTTAATAAATTCTGCCAATGTTTATGGAGGGAATTCTTTTGATTCATTCTACTTTTTAACAACAATGTCAGATTTAAATTACATTTCTCAAAGAGTTATTTTTTAAATGTTATTATTATTTTAACAAATCATGAACAGCACAATTTTCACTGAATTGAAAGCGTTGCAGATATATTCGATATCATACTGATAAAACTGTTGTACGAATTTTGAATTTAATTTCTGAGTTAAATTAAACATTGACGCATTCATATCAGTTAAAATCTCTGAGCCCCTTTTTGATGAAATCTTTTATAATCTGATTAAAAAAGTAATGAATGAAAATGAAGGAAGTGGTGTTTATTGATGCGTTTCATCATCCACGTATTCAATTATTTAAAATACTATAATCAATAGCTAGGGAATCTCTTAATTATTCTCTATCGATTGGGAAACGCATGCGGTTATGTGACTGATCGCGATTAGTAGAATCATTCTCGCGCATCCATGAATTAGCGAAATCTTATTTCTCATAATAATTAAGTATAGTCATCGCAAGATGCAGAAGCGAGTGCTCGAGGTTTCATTCCGTGTAATTGTACCAGTTCAAATTAATTCCGTAATGTTCTGAAACTTTTTTGATTCATTGACAATTATCTGTCATTTTTCGTTAGTTTCATGGATGAAAACACTTCTTTTCCCATAAAAATACTCAATTACAAATAATAGAATATTAATAAAAAAACATAATTCTTACATAATTTTTTGAATACATAGTTATCTTCAAGTTTCATATAATTTAACAATTCGACTGTCATTTCGTAACAATGAATTTTTGTTTTATTAATTCTATTCATCTCAACTGAGTTTATTGATCAAATACTAACAATTACTTTGACTATAATAAACGAAAAAAAAAACGTATGGATTTTTTTTCGAAAATAATATATACATATGTTGCCAAACTCGATTTTTTTCCATGCAACTTTCAAATTAAAAATTTTAACAGTCAATGTGACTATTGAAATTCATGACACTTGATTTGAGCCTCGACTGTCAATTTTATTGTGTTTTTCTTCATTTTAGAGTATTTACTGTTATTTTTTTTGTACTTAAATAGTTTCATTGCATGCACATAATGATGCTTATATTCACATTAGAATTGGTTGGTATTAACAAAAAATATGTGCAAATGATAAAAATAAAATGATCGTTTTGAATTTTTGCAAATTCGTTGACAGATATAAAATCTTAAACAAAAACATTTATAATGGCTTTTTGAACAAAGGACCAATTTTTCGTTCATTGAGATACACTAGAGAAAATATTTATATTCAAGTGTTTTACATGAAAATTTAAGTGATTGATAAAACTTTGAGTAAAAATAGGAAATTCGTCTAAATTAGACCAATAACACTGAAGTCTCTACATTTATACATAATTGAAAATGCGTGAGAAAATTCACGTCGTAAATGAACGCTTTTGCGGAAGGATTTTTAAAGAAAATGACAGGACATGATTGGACGCTGATGGACATCCTACACTCACAATAAGTACACTGTAATAGCTCAACATCACGCTTTTTGTTATTCTCTTTGGCACGTGAGTTCATACTATTTTGTCACTTACGAACTTGCTTTTGAATAGATTTAAGGATTTTTTTGTCTGGAGCATCGTGAGTTGTAAGTAACAAAATTTGAATCATGATTTTGAATAAACAACAAGCTTTTGGCATTACACAGTAAAATCAGCTGAGAGTTAAATGATGTTTCATCACTCGAATCTTTAAAATTTGTTCCTTATTTTCGTAATATTTGTTCATTTTTATACAAAGTTGAAGATTTGACGCAAAAAAATTCAACTTAGTTATTCAACTTATACTGCAAATTTATATTTAACCAAAAACATATAAAATATTATTTATTTAAATTTTTTGGTTATTTTGGCTTCGAAAAACGTCTGAAAATTTCAATTGCCACTTGAGATGTAGCTTTTATCAATGAGGTTTCATTTTCGAAAAACGGAACTGTATCAATTCCTGGAATCATGCGCTCGTTTTATCAATAATAGACTGATCCTTAAGCCTTGAATCTTTTTTCGCGATCGGTTGATTTTCTCGATCAGTTTTTGCACGACGTTTGCATGAATGAAGATTGTACTTTTATGTATAAATTTGCCGATACTTGATATCTGACACAACAAGTTTTTGTAACTTGAGTCTGAAAATATTAGTTTTTCAAAGTAGCGACTGCGCGCGGTTTTAGAAACGGTCGTTAACATAATTGTGCACTTATCTCGTTAGATTTTCTGAGCAACGTTACTTTGTTAATTAATCATTTGCGATTGTTTTTTCAGATCTACTGGCTCCGTTGGTGTTTCGTTTGATCGATATTTTTAATTGTTGGTTAATATGTACATTGATGAGAAACATGATAATTTTGATTAGGAGTTGTATTTTTGGATTTTAGACAAATTAATATATTTATATTTCTGAAATAAAGCTAAAGTCACCTTGAAATTACAGATTGAGATTTTTGAAATTAAATTAGTTTGTATTATTTCGGAAAATTTCATAAGTATGGATCAACTCAATGATCGTTGATCATTTTATATTTTATTTCATGACAATAAATTTATTCAATTCAAAAATTCTCTACTCGAAATGTGAGCGACTTGATCTCTATGGAAAAAATCAATCATTTTTCATTTTTGTTAGTCTCGGGAAAAGATTGGATTTTAAAAATTTATGAACGTAAATTTTTGATTCTTAATTTGCACATACAGGTAAATGAATTTTAATATAAAACTGGATAGTAGAATTTTTCGCCATTTCATCTCTTTAAGTTTGAAATGCCGAGGTTTTTCACAGTTTGAAATAGTCGATCGTAAAATTTTCAAGCTATTTAGAAACTGTGTAAATGTTTGGATTCAGATCATAGCGGGATTTAAATTTTTGAATCACGCTATTTCATATTTTTAGAATAATGAAATGGTTGTTACGAAAATTTTTATTTTATAATTTTGAGATACATTAATAAAAATTGATGATTTTTAAATGTAAAAAGTTCTTCATTATACAATTTTTGGGTTTTTCAAAATAAATTTAAGAATTTTCTAGTATAAATCTCTTACAAATCCTTGAACCGGAGTTTACAGATACTCAAATCATCTACGAATTGCAAGATTTTAATTGGGAATCCGTACATTACAAGAAGCTTCAAATTAAATGACTTTGAAATTTCAATTTGGATTTGACGAATATAATAAATAACTTTTTAAGTAATAAGTGGAGTCTAAGAAATGAAATACATGAAATTACCTATAGGATTACGCTATGTTGAAAATTCTGGCGTGATGCTGATAAAAGAAAATTAATACATATCTAAATTAGTAATATATAATTTGGTTATTTAATTTCAGTAATTTTCATTTTGAATAATATTCCATTATTGTATTGCAATTTTTGAATTCTATGATTATCATGTTGAAATTACAAAAAAAAGATTAAAAATTTTTTTATTCGAACACTCTTTCAAATCCATCACTTATTTTGATATTTTTCTAAATCAGATTTTCGTAGTTCACTGTATTTTTTTAGCAATTTTGATTGGTATGTATTAACTCAAAAATTGACAATATGATACAAATTGAAAATTATTCTAAAATTTGAGAGCATTGTTTCCTCAAAAGGTTCTGTATTCAGATTAAAAAATTTGTTGAGTTTAATTTCAGAGATTAAAAACGTTAGGATTCAAAAATAAGTAGCATTTTAGGCATGTACAAATTTGTAAATAAATGTGTTTGAGAAACCTGCAGTTGTGGAACTTCAAAAATGATTTCCTAGATTTTCAAGACAATGTAAACTCATGTCTTATAAAATGTTTATTTATAAATAAAATAGCATAATATAACATAAATGTCTTTTGTCTATTTATAGAATTTTCGAGGCAGAATAATAATATATTCCTTAACTAGTGTGGAAAAGTTTTTTCTAACGAATCTGAGGGTTGCAACACGAGCCGAAGGCGAGCGTTGTAATCAGATGAGTGCGAAAAAACTTTCCACACTAGTTGAGGACGATATTTTATTCAACAACGTGAAGAAATGCGAGCTTTATGAGATACAAGCGTGGGAGAAACGAGCCATTACTTCACGGCGTTGAATAAAAGAAATATTGTTCTACAAGCTCATTAAGGATTCTTATATATATATAGTATTACAAAAGCAATGGATTTATCCTTCTAAAGACTCGAAAAAAATTTTGTTGTAATTGAAATTCAAACAATAATTTTCATCTACGTAAATGAAGATTGACATGTATGTATTTATTGATAACAAATTAAATAATATTGGCTCAGCTTCTTCGAAAATCGAGAATTCTTCCAATCAATCTTGTAACCCTTAACCCTACGCAATTAAATAAGAAATGATCCTTCAAAAATGAAGCCGCTTAATTTATCAAGCAAGTATTCACTTCAGCTTATTATTCTAAAAAATTCTTAACAATAAAAAAAATCCTACATCAAAATAAGTACACATTAGTGTTTGAAACGAAGAATCGATGAATTTCATGAGGAGTTTCATTGAAAAAAAATTTCAAATGAACGTGAATTCAAGAGTTATAATAAATTATTAGTACTCTCTAAAATTTTTCGAGTGAGAATCCTGCAAATCAAACTCGAGTGAAAATTTCACTCTATTTGAATGGAATTTCAATCGTTTTAGAGAGATCATTCACTTGAAAAATTTGAGTGAATTATCACTCTAAAACGATTGAAATTTCCGCTCAAGTGTGATTTGCAGGATTCTCACTCGAAGGAATTCAAAGAGTACAGAGATTGATGTAAAAATGGTAAAAGAAAAATATACCTTGACAAACACCACTCGAACTTTTCCGGAAAATTGATGAAATTTGTACAGTTGATTTTCGTAAACGCCTCAAATAAGTATACGTCCAACTCGAGTAATAAGTAACTTTTCGAACCGGCGGTGAAATAAAAATCAAACGCAAGCCACTGCACAGCGTGTATCTCGCTAGCTGTCATGCACAAACAGCAATAAACAATAAGCTGCAGTGTAGACGAGCTCGTATTTTTCTTTTTCCAAACCCGGCAGTTTGTGGAAAAATTCAACGAAAGACTCGAACTGTGAGAGATGGCACGTACTGATGAAATGAGTGCTGTTGCAGAATCTTCCGGCGACAGCGAGTGCTATTTAGTTAGTTCTACCTGATGCATGCCACCTCCCACGAGGAGGAAACTCTAAGCCTCTTTTATTCTTCTTGAACGATTGAGTTTTACTCGTACAGGTACGCGCGCATCGAGATGATGCAGACCGCGGCATAGATTAACGCGTCCCAATCCATCCCCCTCCCCCCACCTGAACCGCGGAACGAGCTGATGTTTATAACATGATTTGTTATGTTACACTACCGGTCAAAAGTTTGGGTTGAGTATTTCGGAAAATTCATATTCTTCCATGATGCAAGTTTCTTACTTTCAGGGATCCAATCCCAAGTTTTACTTGAGAGATGTCTTGTCAATGGAAAGTAAAAACTTGGCAAATAATAATTATTGTCATTTATTTACAAGTAGCTCGAAATTCTATACGATAAAAGGAAAAAAAAAGAACACTCAAAATCGAGTCAAATATTTCAGAAAATAAAGAGTAATCTTGCTCGAATTTCAGATTCAGTCTGGTGTCTTAATGCACTTCATTGATGTTTGCATTTTACTGGATAAGAAGTTTTGCAACTCTAAATTTTTTACGAGTCTCGTTTTTGCAGTAAATCTTTTGGAACCTTGTTTTTATCCAAAATTTTTCAAACTTTTATTTTAAACCAATGCAGAATATCCAGCTGTGAATAATCAGTACAATAATTTTTCGAAAAGTGTTGACGAAGAAAATGAGTCTTTAAAATTGTACCTACAAAACATTTCGAATGAAACATTTGGAAAGAAAGTGAATTTATTTGTCTTTAAATAATCCTCATGTCGAATTTTCTTAACAACATACCGAGAGAAGAGTTTATTTATAAAAAATAAACGTGCATTTTTATTAAAGAAACTTTGAAATCTTTAACGAAATATAGAATTCTTAACAGTTAAAAAATGTTGTTACTGCTATCAAATATAAATTTTGCCATTTTCAAGTGATGGATTATTATATATAAATTAATCCTTCTTTTAGTAAACCACACAGAAAAGAAAGATTTGTTAATTTATTATTATTATTATTATTATTATTATTATTTCTAAACAAAATTTTTAGAAGTAGTGAACTCAAAATTTTGACAGGTAGTGTATATTTATGGTTACTGACTGCTTTTGCTACAAATATTTGTGTCATTATAGGAAAAAGTTTCACCTTTTTTTCTGCCTATTCTACACATTGTTAATAAAATTTGTAGTGATTTTGCCATCTTTTATGGGAAATTATTTACCTATCTCATGATTGAAATTTTCCCAAACATCAGTATTGTATAATTGCAAATTGGCACAAAACTTGATAATTAAAGAACGCCAATATTCTACATGTTTTGGGAGCAATCGATATACATATTTGTACAGTAAATCATACTATATTTATGGTTACTGACTGCTTTTACCACAATCATTTGTGTCATTAGGAAAAAGTTGCACCTTTTTTTCTGCCTGTCTTACACATTGTTAATAAAATTTGTATTAATTTCGCCATCTTTTATGGGAATTTATTTACCTATCTCATGATTGAAATTTTCCCAAACATCATTATTGTATAACTGCAAATCAACATAAAACTTAATAATTATAGAACGTCAGTATTCGATATTTTGTAGGAAAAATTGATACACTTATATACGAAACAATAATTAAATTCATAAAGATTACAAATTACGAGCCATTTCGCTACACTTTCTGGTTTCCACTAGTTAGAATTTTTGCAGTATTTAATTGCGAGAAGTAAAAAGATGTTTTTTCTAAAAAAAGGTCATGAAATCACTCCCATGAATGGTTTTCAAGGTTTTACAATCTTGGAAAGCTGACTTATTTTGATCACTCTGTTTCCAATGAACAAGAATTGGCACATATACGAAGTATGGTAGACTTGCGTTTAACTTTTGTCGATGCAGAGATAATGCCTTAAATTAGCTTATCTATGATATAGTAAATATTTGCTTCTTGAGAAAGGTCGTTTCTAAAAATGAAACTTGTCAAGGACATATTCCCAACGAGTATAAAACAGGATCGTCTTACTGGTTTTGAGTATTGACAGTAACATATTCAGAGATTAAACTTTCGGTAATCTTATTGAAACTTTTGTTTCTGAAAAATCATGAAAAGTTTTTATTCAATATAATACGGCAGACGTTGCATTTATGTAATAGTTTTATGTTTTATGTGTATAAAACATTGATTATTTTATATTTTTTTTAATAACCGGCTCTTATTCATAAAGCTGATGCTTTTGAAAGGGGCTTTACCATTACGTGGTCTATTTTTTCTTAAATCTTAAGTTTAAAAATTATTTAAATTATTTTTAAAAGTCTTAATTTTTTCTTAAATCGTTATTTTTTTTAATCTGCCTAGAAAATACTCGAGATTTGTTTTAAATAGGATTTTTTTTGAAAACGCCATCAATATTTTAACTGCTTAAAGTTGTTTGAATGAGCATTTGCATTTGAAAATCTAAAACGTTTCAAATGGGATTCGGTTTTCAATAACAATATCTTTTAAATTTCAGTTATTTGTAACGCGATCTGAGAAAAAGGACCGTTGCGTCCTAGTATTTTAGGCTTACTTTCTAATGTTTTTGAGACGGATAATGTGTCTAAACAATCAGGACGTTAAGGTCTTTTTTCCAAGATATTTATCGATTACGTGAATTTGTGTGGTAAATTTATCCCCTTGTCTCACTTTAATCACAAATATGGAAAATCACATCCTATTATCTATTATCACAAACAGTTACGATAGAAATTATCACTTTTTAAAATCTTTTTTTCCTCGAGAAAAAAATAAAAAATATCGGTCACTTATCGCATTCACAAAAGTGGAAAAAAACTGATGTTTTTGCGAGAACTGAAGGCAGAAATTTGTTCGTTATAATTCAGTTTAAAAGCAAATGGAAGAGAGCAAATAAAGAATTTGCTACTAGATCATAGGAAATATATAGACTTCTTTGGAACGATCCAAATGTTTCTGCATATTATGTCTACTTTTTATCGAAAAATGTATACATATTTGCAAACACGTAATGTACCGAATTATTCCTTTTTGAATTTTGAGTCGAAAAGATCTTTGCCACTTTTATAAATAATTACAAATGCCAGAGTTTTTCAATTTTCTCATTTTACAATCACGACGTTTGGCAACAAAAAATTCAGGGCTTGTTTATAATTCAACTACTGAAAGTTCATAAATTACGTAAAAAGTACACAGTCAAAAAAAAAAAACAGTATTTTATTGACATCGTGTCGTAAAATTACAAAAGTAAAAAATGTGAAATTTTGAAAAGTGAGGAATTTTCGACTTGAAATTCAAAAAGGAATATTGTGTTTTTTTGGGCACTATAAGATCCAAAATAGAATCGAGGGATTTAATTCATATTTTCCACAAAATTAATCCAGTACTGTACAAGGTCCTATATTACGTAAATAAACAAATTATCAGCTGCTGCAAAGTCGAAACACCGTAGTGATTTATTCATATGTATCAGTCTAAATTTGTCTTATGATTGCGAAAAAAGAAATAAAAGAAAATTCATTTTTATAGTTGAATTCTGCCACTCCGTCACATTCGAGATTACTTTATTTGCATATATTTCAGTCAACCCCGAGATCGAACAAAAAAAATTATTTACCATTCAGAAAATTGAAAAAAAAACACCTCAATGAAACTCAAACTCCGATAAACCTGGAATATAAAAATTTCTGCTGAGCATTGCAAAAATATTCGTATCCATAATTAATTTTAACAATGATAATTTAAGGTCGTGTGCTACTGGCAACGTGAACTTAATCTCTTTATTTAAATTAGGCTTACGTAAATTGTTAAAAGGTCAGGAAACTGCAACGACGCATTGATGATTCCGCAATGTCGCGTTAAATGCTGTTTCCGTGACAAAAAAATGTAGCAAAAACGCGATTAAAAACTTGGACTGTTCAAGAAAATCAGTGAAAACGTCAAAGTTGTTTGGGGTTTCAAATCGCGCGTTGACGTTGCGAGACAGAGTGAATAAAGAGACTGAATTGGGGAAAAAGGTGAGCCAAACTTGGTTGAGTTTTCGGCAAACGTGGCCGTGAAATCTTACAATGCCTGACGGGTCCCCCACAGAAAATGATCGTAGATTCCAGAGCTAAGCTATAGCATATACCTACAGATGTTAGGGAGACCCTGAATTTATAAAGATTCGAGCCATAATCCGAATGCTTTGGCCTTTAGGTTTCTTATGTGGTTCATTAGATGGATATTTGGTGTAAAATCTCTGTGTTGTTGTAAAATTAAAAAATTAAATAATTTAAAGATGCATATTCATATGGAAAGGGACGATCACAAATGTCATGGATGTTATAGTTCTGGAGGGTTTTGGAAATAGTACAGTCAATCTGGCAATTTTCGTTCGAAAAATCAACTATTTCTTCATTTATAAAATTTCATAAAGAATTTTTGAACAACGGGGGAAAATTAAATTTAAATTAAATTAAATTAAATTCGTATACATTTTAACAATATTACTCTATTGTAAGAAAGTGTTTTTCTCCCATAATTCAATGTTTCACTGATCAAATATTTAGTTGATCCATTAGAAAAGCTTCATTTCAAAAACTTATGATCCTCCCCTCCACGTTTATTGAAAAACTCAAAAAGTTTTTGGAATTGATTTTCCGCAAAAACTGTAAGTCGTACAGAAAATATTGTAAGACAAAAAATGAAGAGAAATAAAATCTCTACATTTTATGTTTTCAGAGAGAAGCCGTGTAATTAACTGGGACAAAGATAGAAGCGCCAAAGTCACCTAATTTCAGTTTTTTGCATTTTTCTGGCTAGAATAATTTTTTTTACTGTCACAAAAATTTTTAGTATGGAGAACATAAAAAAGTCTATTACATTGATATATATGGACTTTTTTTCGTACTATACACCGTTTTCGAGATAAGGCAATATACAAATTAATAAAATAGAATGAAAATAAATTAATAAAAGTAGAATAAAAGAATTAATAAAATAAAATAAAAATGATGGAATATTATAGAATGAATAATATTATTATAAATAATAAAATGTTTATAATTTAATATTTAAAATTAGAGAATAAAAATTTATGAAATAAAAATTAATAGAATATAGAATAAAGTAAAAATTATATATGAATTATATGAAATCGATGATTGATGCTACTGTAACTGCATTTTAAATTCGTGAATCCTGAAATCTACATAACAGAGTAACGTTATTCTATTTCTCACCCTTTTTACGCTTTTTTGGTTAACTTAGATTTTTTCATATATCCCCATTTTTTTGAGAAAGCAGCTTTTTTAAGAATGATAAATCCTACTGTAACGTTACAAGTATAAAAAATTTACAAAATTCAAATTATTTTGTATTAAGTCATACAGGCAAATATGGCAAACTACATTTGCGAAAAGTGGATAATGTTGAAGTTTGCAGTAATACATCGTTTCGTCAACTGTACTAAAAAAAAAAAAAATTATAAAAACTAAAATTTTATTTTAACAGCTTTCAAAATTGGGAATTCTCAAAATTAAACAAATTTTTTTTAACGTTAAATGAAGTAAAATCATTTTAACAGCGATGAGAATAAGACTTGGACAAAATTTGTGGAACAATTAAATTAAATATGGAACTATGCAATTCCAGGGAAAAAATATAAATAAAATTCATGTCCGAAATTGAAAAGCCCTACAACTAGAAAAAATCTTAGGAAAGAAAAAATTATTTCCAGTTACCTGTATCGAATCGGGCATTTAACCAACGTTTTTTCGATACCCATGAATTGGAAAAATAATTACTCGACCACTACCAGAATTTTATGTGATTGAATGAAAAAAACTGCATTTTTAATCTATTTTTTAACTGCAATAAATGATTAAATTGTTCGAACAATTCATTATTTTGAATGAAATAGTTTGAAATATTTCCTACGATTATGTTTCGAATTGATATCATGAAAAAATTTTATTACGGTTAGTTCATTTTATATTTTCATAAAATTTGTAGATATTGTTGGAACATTTGAAAGTTGCAATGGATTACTTGAAATCGCGAGATGAAAGGTTTCCGCATTGGACCCTTTGGCTTGAATCGCCACAAGTTACCGGAAGATTTTTGAGGTAGAATAAATGTAAGATTTCGAATAAAATAAAGCACTTTTAAAAAATGTGTATGTGTGTATGTATATATATTTGTAACATTGTATGATTCATCATTTAAAATTTTATTTGTATTTTCGCGCTTATGAAATTCGAGTATAATATACAATACAATTAAAAAATTTACGTTACTTATTTTAATGGATTCTGTGGGATAAACGAAACGCAACTCGCAAAAAGTTTATGTAATTCATGGTAACTTGTAAAAAATATTCTGTCATTTCCGAAAAATCAATTTTTTCCTTCAGTTTATCGTTTTCCAAAATCAAATTCATTATTTTTATTTTTTTATAATACTAAGTATACATATATTTTGCACAGAATGATAATTTCCAATTTTTCTTAAATAATGGTCGGGTCATTGAAAGATTCATTGTTGATTACAATTTTTATTCCTAGATTTCTATTAATAGACAAAATGTTAAATACCTCCCCCCCCCCCTTTCCCGCTTTCCAACTCCGGAAAATATCTGTATTCCATGTGTTCGAGCCCGTAATTCAAAACTAATAAAGTCAATCAGAATGATGATAAAACATTGACTATAATTCACGATGCTGCGATCGAGAACTAACTGACTCGAGCAAGTTAAATCCAGTCTATAAGAGAGCACGCTCGGTCCATTTCATTTTGTAAATATTATGTCACTCGTTGTATCAAATTCATTTTTACGTGAAAAATGTTTTTTATTTTCAATAAAAAGTTAAGTTTTTATAAAAAGGGGGAAAGGGATTTTTAAACAATTAACTTATGGGAGTTCTTGAAAAATATTATAATTTTCTAAAATAATGAATAGATTGTCAATGTCGAATTAAATTATTTTTGAATTCAAACTGACAATGAATGAAAGTTACAAAAACAAAGACCAAGATAAATTTAAAACATTGTAAAATGTTGATTTAAAAATTCAAAACTTTATTTTTGGCTGTGGTAATAGAGAGTTTTGGAATTCGTCATTTACGAATTATTGCCTCTAATTGTTGGAAATTAAAAGCTGTCTTCGAGTCGGCCAAGGTGATCAGATTTCGATAAGGAATCTCGGCGTATTTTTTCGAAACGCCGCAAGTGAATCCGAAACATCAACAATACGCAGGAAATATCAATGACTTGACTTTTTTTTATTTGAGCCATAATTATACTCGAGATAACGAGATTTCATGTCACGAGACGAACCAGAATATCTTAAATAATACCAAGAATTAAACTCATTCATAAAGATAGAACTTTGGCACGAGTGCTCAGCAAACAAATATGTTTATGTTTTTACATAAAAATTAAATGTTCCAAGAAGTTGACGCAAAAGTTTTTTTCATGTTTTAGGCACTAAAATTATGTTCGCACCTGTGAGCAATCATATTTTTTCAACTTACGTGATTGACAAGAATTTTTTTACTGTAACATCTAAAAAAAATTGTTTTGTTTTTTACGTGGAATAATTTCTAACGTTTTCGGCGTTTCCTACAATTTTGTTTTATTGTTGAGAAGGTTTATGTATTTCTTGAAATTTTTGCTTAAGCAAGATTTTTGGAAGTTGTATGGTTACCTTAAATTATAAAATATTTTACAGAAATAAAAACTTTTAACTATTTTATATGTTAGAATTCACTTACATGAATTAGTACAATATTATAATAATCAATTTCAATAGGCTCGTGAAATCACAAAATTTTTCATAATTTATATAAGGACTGTAACTTTTTCATAACGTTCATGAATATTTTGAATTTGTGTTTTCAATGTTTCAGAATTCACGTGTGTATCTGAAATTTTTAAAAATTGAACGACCAAGTTAATGAACATTTTTCGTATGTATACAGATGAACATAAATTTTTTTCAACTCGAAAATTTCACGAATGTAGTAAAGTTTTTTTATATAATTTGAAAGTTCTTGAAATTTCTGTTGAAGTTCTTAGGAATTTCGAGGCACTTATTTCGAAATTTCGAAAAATCATCGAAAGTTCTTCATATTCTAATTTTAAACATTTTCCGAGAGTATGAGTAAATATTCAACATAAACAAATTTCTTTTAAATCTTGTTTAGTTTTTCAATTTCTTGAAAAAATGGAAATAGGTAGTGAGTATTTTAGACTAAATTCAAGAATGTGTACGAAATCAAACAATTTAGAAAATTATTAATTCTACAACTCCAGATGATTTTTAACAATTAATTCAAATCTTCGTGAATATTTGTCATATACTTCTTCAAAATTTGCGAAATCTCTGATTTATTGTTAAGAGGAATATTCTTGCAAAATCCACTTGAAATGTTAAATTATTCTACGAAAATCCTTCAAACTGCTTTCAACTTTCACAGGTATTGACGTCAAGAATAAAAAAATTTTTTTTTAACTGAAGCAATAAGCATGAATCTAAAAGATTAAGAATTCTTTTAGTTTTCCCAAATTTACAAAAACTTATGTCAGTATATCGTAATGATTAAAAAAAAACTTCAAATTAAAAAATTTAAAACACTTAAAAAAAAGAAAGATACCTAAAATCGCTATTTTTTAAGAATTTCCTAAGGTTCCAAGAAAATCAAAAAATGTATCAAAAATTTTTTTAAATTCCTTTTCAAGCCGTTTCTTAAACTCGTGAATTTCCTAGGGTTGGGGGAAGTTAAATTAAACTATCAAATAATTAGGATATATAATATGATATTCAATATATGTTATATTGAATATGATATAATATAATATAATAATCAAGATACGAAAGGTGTTAAGTCAAATGTCATGTTTCATGTGAACTCTTATGAAGAAGCGTGTCACGAGGGGGTCAACAAATCTTGTAATTTGTGTCACGCGTTTCATAGGCAGCTCCTTTATTAAAAAACAACTCATGATCTGCAATACGAAGAATTCTTGTATGATTTTCCAGGCTGTCTCAAAATAATGACTCAAATTGCAACGATAAATGTGCAAATTTCTGAAGAAATTTATCTAAAATTAACAACCCCAAATTTCTATAAATCATAAAAAAAAAACACTTAAGATTGAGGGCATAAAAAATCTTCGAAATCTCTTCGTAATTTCTAAAAATCTTTTAAATCCTGCCTGGAAATCATATGGCAATATTGGATACTTTTCCTCAAAATTCCAAAAATCCTAGGAAATCAAAATTAAACTACAAAAAATACAAAAATCACCCTCAGAAAAATGACCCATTTGAAATAGGCTTTTGCCAATCGAGACCAATAGAAATTTTATTAAAAAAATCAAATTTTCTGAGAATTTTGAAGAGTTCTCATTTATTCTGAAAATTCAATAAAAATTCTCAAAAATTCTCTGGATTTCTGGAAACTCTAACAAACTCTGAAACTTCAATTTTGTTTTTTGAAATTATTCAAAATTCTTGAAATGATCAAAAAGCAATGCATGATCTGAAAAAGCAAGAACTTTTGTAATTTCTTGAAAATTCTTCTTTATCTCTTCAAAATTGCTTACCATTTTCACATGAAATTCCCAGGCAGTCTGAAAATAGTTCTATATGATTTGCAACAATTGCGTGAATGTCAGAAAAAACTATCTAAAATCGATAACCAAAAATCACAGTCCTAAAAAATGAATTTTTACATACAACATATTTTTCAAGCGATGAATTTCAATCGGTTTCTAATGAATGAGTCAACGTGGATGAATTTTATAATATTCAAGACGAAAAAGAATAAAAGTTGTTTTACAATTCATAAAATTTGTGGCACGTGAATAAAAAAAGTCGTAAGTTTTCTGTGTGACATTTGTCTTACGCGTTTGGAAAAAAACGCGAAGATTTCTTATCAAAATTATTTGCTTAAAAGAAGGAATTTTGCGGATAACCACGTGCGACGTATGAGCACGTGAAACATTTATGTGTATTGCAACGCGCGTCAAACTGGTTTTCCTCAATTGATCTCGGTTAATCTTAATTTGTGATTCCCATGAAGAAATATACATATATAGCTCAGAGAAACATTTTTTTACCCATCCTTGAGATTGTAATCATCGAAAAACGTGATTCAAAGCAACAACTACTTGAGTAAGTTGAAAAAATCTCAAGAAACGCGAATCTACGAGTATTTTGAATAAATTTCCAAAAGTTTCATGAAGGTTTTCCTTACGAATAATTTTAAATCATGATAATAATATTATGATAATAATTATTATTATTATTGTATATAATCATCTCTTCAAAAATGTTATGAAAAATATCTGCTTTCTCAGTATTCTCTAAATCTCAATCACACTAGTAAAAATCAGTTAAGTTTCATTATTCAAAATGATTGAAAAATTCAGCATCGCAATTTTCCTAAGTTTAAATTACAAAAATTCTTAATCAGTGAATATATTTAAAACGTATAATTCAGAATCAGAAAAGACCCCTACACGAAGATTTAAATAGTATCGAAATCAAAGATGAAAGGCGTGAAATTCGTTGTACGAGTACGAAAAAAAGCTTTCAAATGTTGTGATTGATTTTTATACATGTGTATGGTTAAAAATTTTCAAAGATTGTGTATTTATAGTTTGTTTGAGTATGTACACAGATGATTCGAATATCTAGAAATTAAATACTTTTTAAGTAGATGTTGCTCTGCATTAGAGAGCATTAAAAATCGTAAAATTATCAAGTCCTCAAACGAGAAAGAGTTCATAATAGAAAATCAGAAATGTGAAATTCATAGATTCGAATTACAAAACCCAAAAAGCTTTTAGATTACAATTCAGTAAAAAAAAGTTGAATGATCAATGTGTCATTGATTTTAATCAGTGACTCATCGATCATTAAACTCATAATTATAAACTCAAATCGTTTAATTTGGGAAACACGTAGATTGTACAGTATATTTAATAATCCATTTTTCAAACTACCAAGAATCCAAATGTCAAAAAAAAAAAAAAACGTTTCAATATTCTGAATGCAAAAAGACATATCATATCATATTAAACTATTTGACGTTCCTAAAAATAAATATCTTCAATTTTTCATAACGAGGATTTCCGGCATTGGTTTATTTTTACTTATTATTCTTGATATTTTCGTGTGCGCGTATGTTCATATCTATTTGCTGTATCAATCTTATCAATGACTCATTCATGTTCGGGATTCCCAATTAGGTAGCTGGAAATTTATTTAGCTATATCAGTCTTATTTCCTTCGTTTCATAAAAAAAGTCAGACGATTATTTGATGATTCATGTTTGTAATCGTCGAGTCTCACGTAAAACTCATGTTCTTACTGTTCATGTTATCTCTGAATTTTTTTTTTGTGGAAAAAAATGTGAATTTTGAGTCGAGGGGAATAAACTATGGAAAATTAATGCATTTCATATAGTACTTTAAAGCTAGTTTGTTGCAGATAAATTTTTCTAATCAGCAAAGCGTCTTTCAATATGGTAGAAAAATGGCTTCTCAGTCGAACAAAATTAATGTAGTAAAAATACCAGCTTTTCCTAAACTCGAATTTGGAATTTCAACAATTGCAACGCTCAGATTCGACTGGGAAAAATCTTTGTCCGTTTTTAACCTTAGAGTTTGACATTTGGACAGGCTTTGAGACTAGAATCGGAAAAAATATCCTCGAAAATATCTTTTGTATCATGTCGCGATCGCCAATTTTAGCTAAAAGCATTTAGAATCTCGGCTTCGCCTCGGTCGAAAACACCCCGTTTAGCAAAAATGAGTCATCGCGACTAGGTACGAAATATGCTATTTCCAGCTGAGTAATTGCGATTGTTTTAAATATTTCTGGGGGGTCTTTGTCGATGGGTTCCGAAATCTATGGGTGTTTAAATAAACAAATAAATAAATACAGTATTTTTGGGCAGAAATTTGAAAAACTTACGGCAGAGTGTTGTCGGTTGGTCCGGGTCGAAAGTGTTGTGTCCTCGTGGGACAAAACAGTGAGAAGGAAAATGGTAAGCTCACCGACTTATATACTATATATCTCCGGAGCGTGTGACGCGCATCCCCACTCACGCACAAAAAACGATCATTTTCGTGCTCGTAAGCTCGTTGGAGAAATTAAATAGTCTTCCGCGGCGCTCTGGCTTTTATTGCGCTAGATTTCGAGACTCGATTCTAGTACGCTTTTTCGACAAAATTTACACGTCTCGTGTTTGCATGAGAAACAACCGCGTGTTTTATCTGATGCTCCGAACAACTATCAACGCCAGGTTTACCGAGTCTTTAGAAGTAAATCAATTTATCGTTTCAACCGAGAGAAGCCAGGATTTTATTTATAGAACTTTTTTAAACTGACTTTTAACGTAATCGAAGCTTCCTCATGTACTTGATTTTTTGATATGCTGTTTTTCACTTTTTTTGTTTGGGACAAAAAGGGTAGATACACTGACTTTCATTCTTATAACAACTTATAAAAACGTTTGAAAAAAAATTCTTATCAATAAATTTGTTTTTTTATTAAATGACCTTGTGAAAATTGTATAAGGAACTGACATTTTTTAAAAGAATTTTTCGATAAACTCTTATGATAAAAAACGAATTAAAAAGTTGTGGTGAAATTAATTATAAAAATTTCGGTTTTTATGAGGTAACTTTACAAGAATTTTAAAAGATGACTTTGTAAAAAAAAAGGAAATTTCTAATACGAATTCCATTACTTTTAAGCGTCTATAAAACGAGTGAGGAGAATTTCAAAATTTTTTTACCTTTCCCCTCCACATGACGTTAATTTGTGAACATCACGATGATAATAATAATGATAATGCTGATATATCAGCGTCTCCATAAGTGCTAATGTAGAGCGCGACGTTTGATTTGACTTTTCCCCTCTCTTGGAGCGTCACGAGTTTTATGAACACCCAATGTAAGGATGGTTTTGACGTAATCGATTTCTTAAAATCATCGATGATTTTTCGTAAAAGTCGAGAAATTTGGGAGAAATAAATAGACTAGTACATACTTGTGAATGAAAGTTATTAAACAGTGTAATGTTGAATGAATACTCCTATAAAGAGATTTTTTATAAATTTTAGAATTCTCATATATCTTGTCTAAATTTATGGAGGTGATATTTTGTGTAAAAGTTTTTATGTGATCATTTATACATGACAATTTTTTGTTGTAAGATTTTCATAATGCCAACAAGACCTCTAAGGATTTGTCTCCATTCTGGAAAATAAGTGTTTTTTATTTCAGAGAAAATTTTTTCCTGCAGACTTGAGGGGGTACTTTTATGTAACAGCAATTTTTCTAGGCAATTTTTGGGAATTTTACCATAAGAAAACCTTTCAATTTTTTTTAAGACAGTTTTCTTTTTTTGAAATATGACGTCTTCAACTACAAAATGATCGTATATTTTAGAAAAAATTTTTACTAGTGTCTTCGCAGCATTCCATGATGAGAGGCTTATTTCCAAAAAAAAAGTGGGTTAATGGTTCACACGATTTTGAAAATTTTACTGCAGAAAAAAAAGAATATATTCTTTTTTTTTATCTATAATTGTATGATTATAGTCCAACTACTTGATAGATTTTTATTGCACCAATTTTCAAAATCGCGGAACTTGAAAAAAGAAATTTTTTTTCTTTCCAATTTTTTAAGTTTAAAAAATTAAAAAAAAATGATCATAATAAATAGAGAGCTTATTTGCAGTCGAACGATAATCACACTTCTAGAGATTAAAAAAAATATTATAATTTCTTTTTCACTCGAGTAGGGTTTTCAAAATCGTGTGAACCATAAACCCAAACTTTTTTTGGAAGGCCTCTCTTCGCAATAATGCAACAGACACACTGATAAAAATTTTTTCAAAAACATACATTCGTTTTGAAGTTGATGGTCTAATAAACGGAACAAAGAAAAACCGCGTTTAAAAAATTTGAAAAGTTTTCTTGCGGTAAAATTTCGAAAAATCGCCTGGAAAAACTGCCGTCACAATGGAGTAATCTTAGTGGCTTAAATATTTAACAAACTTTCAATGAAAGGATAAATAATTATGGGATTCATTGTAAGTAACAAATGAAGAATGGAGGATCTTAAAATTACTAGCCTATTAAGAGAAACTGAAATTTTTCATCATAAATTATACACAGGGTGTCCCAAAGTCAACAATTAATATTTTAGTGGCTGATAGTTTATGAAATTCTAAGACAATTTTTATTTGCCATTTTTCACAAAACTCAAAATCAATATAGATATTCAAGTTTGAAATTTAACCAATAAACGCGCTCTTACGAGGAGTGGGGATAAAAACCACGGACCAAA
>JAPYZL010208531.1:0-10338 GCA_030522825.1 Platygaster orseoliae | reverse complement strand
GAACCTACAACAATGCTCCATAAATTGACATTCCTCGAATTTGCAAAAAAAATTTGTTTACACAGTTTTTTGCAAAAAACAACACAAAAAAATCAACTTTTTTTACTTTTTTTGCTACAATTTGATAAAAAGTTTTGTATTTTTTAAACCAAGAATGTCAAGTTATAGTAGAGTTAAATATGTAACAAATTTGTATGAACATTTTTTGTGTATATTAAGTTCCCGAAGCTGTAGACGTCCCACCGTTTGCCTCTGCAGAATGTGCAGGTGGTATTTTGAAGGCTTGGATTCGCGAACGAGGCAATATTATTGCCATATTACATATATCACCTTAAAGTATATTAAATAAACTTCATTTGTGTGAAAATTGGGATTCCTATCATTTATAGTTTTCTCGTAATCCACGCGCAAAGTTAGAGACCGATTTTAGCCGTTTAGGTAGGTCTCCCCCCTCAATTTTTTTATTACTTCTAACTTTTTATGTATTTGTTGGTTTATGTTTTTTATGCGATAAAAAGTTTCTTAGTGATTTTTATTCTCATGAAAACCTCATAAAAAGTTTTTTGTATAGGTCGACCTTAGAAAATTTTTATAATAAAAATTTTTTTTATAAAGTGACTTTGTAAAAACTTTACAAAAAAGATTTCTTTTTAAAGTTGTATTTTTTTCAGAAATTCTTATATAAATTTTTTTAATAAATTTTTGTTTTCAAAGAAATGAATAAAAGTAAAATGCGCTTCGAATGACTAGGAGCTTCCCTGCAGCATTAACGAAGTAATGTAAGAATTTCAGTTGTGCAAACTCTTCTAATATAAAAAATTTATTCATCAAACTCGCACTTGTTATTTATGTGTCTCACAATAAATTCAATTTATCGTAAGAATAATATTTACAACGAAGGAAAATTTTCAAATAAATCTTGTCATATACTTGAAAGATTCATTACCTGATTTTTTATATACATGGATATAACAATATTTAACAATAAAACTAGCACAAAATTCATTTCACAGTGTGAATTTATCATCAAATCGAGTGCAAATCGTTTATTGAAACAATTCGAAACAACAACCGTATGTACCGTGCTGCTATGTCACAACCGTGGCAGCGAAATTTCTTAGTTTCAACTTTCAAACCAGAAATTTATACTTGTAGATGATTCACCCGAGATATAAATTTCTAATGTGCTCCTACATGAGAAAACGACAAAAAACTTGCGTAAATGAAAAAAAATTTTCACTCAACTTGACAGTTATAAAAAAGACAGTTTGCGGAGAATCACCCACTTATCGATTTTTTTTTTTCAAAAATAATAGATACATATTTTTCCAAATTTGATTTTTTTTTCTATGAAACTTCACAATTGACTGTACAAAATTACAGTCAATTTCTTAGAATCAATCGATTTCCTCGTAATGGGCAAATTTTGTGGAGAACGTCTTAAAAGATTTTTTTTTTGTTTGAAAATCGAAAATTTGCTGGAAAATTCCGGGAAACTATTGAAACTTGAACATCATAAAATTATTCATGATATTTTATGCTATGATCCTTTGCTATGAAAAAACAGCACACGCAAAGGCAATATTTCAACGTGGATAAGACTTTGAGATACTCGGGAAGTGGATTTTGGCTTATCGATTTGGACATGAACAGTCCCAACAGCGTTGGGCCTGCGGTCCCGGAAATTGGAGCCGCCATTAGCACCTCAGAAGATTGCCGAAGAGAGCTCTATTGCGGTTTGCCTTATCTTCTTCCAGCCATGACTTTCCTCGCGTAATTAAACGCAAACTTTAATGAAAATAAGAGAATTGTGAAGTAACACTGCTTGATTCGAGTTCTTATTTTGTAGAAAAACATCTTGGATACCGAGCCCAGCACCGAATATTCCAATCCCCACGACGCTTGATTTGTTGAACAAGTCGATGGACAAAGACGTTTTAAGTTTAACGTTTAATGTGACAGGTGCGAGAAAAATGACTCTGAGAAAACTTAATAGAGTTTTGTTGATTTTTTTGTGTATTTCATGCAAAACAACGGAAATTATTTGTGTGATTTCAGGTCCAGATCACATGGGAATGTTCTTATCTCCATATGAGAATGTAAAACTTTTAAGATGGAGCATTTTGAATGAAAAACCTCTTCAAGGTCCTATGTGGAATGGACGAGAAACGTATTTCACGTATTACGCTTGCGCGTCAGACTGCGAGCCTTTTATATTCACCATTGAACTGCTCGTAAGTGCTTCATTCACGCATTCATGCATTTTTTCCTTGACTTATAATTCTTGAAACTAGTTTAATAACACAGCTTTGTGTGTTTGAAAAAAATGATGGGGATTATTTCCAAGTCAAAAATTTTATTGATGCACCCTATGAATCTTGGGAACATCCGAAAATGTTGATATCGAATATCCTAGTGATTTTGATTCTTATAAAAACGTTTTAAGAAACGTTTTTAGAAATCGTAGAAATTGTAATAAAAAAATTTATTTTGTAAAATTTTTCTTATAACATTTTTTTTGTCAATGTCAAGTTGTTTAAACTAATAAAGTATCATTAAAAAAATGATGAAGTAGGTAAATTTGTTAACCGAAATCAACAAGTTTCTATACTGATTAATTGGAAACTAATTGTTTCAAATAATTCTATCATGAATTTTTAATGTTAATTTTTTTTCATCGAACTTGCTACAAAATCAGAGTTTGAAAGGAAAATCAAAAATTAAAAAATTAAAAATCTATAGGTTCAAACAATTAAAAATAGAAATTTTGAAATCAAGAAAATTTGTTATTTTGAAATTTTTAGTGAATTTTCCTAGAATCGACATTTCAACAGTAGACGAGTAATGAATTTTTTTAATACGTCAACACAAATTTACTTTATTTATCTATACTTTTCCTGAATAATGTCAGTAATTAAATGATTATTTTAAACTGAATGTTTCAGTTACATTCTGTAACGAAGATTGTTTTTCGTTTGATTTTTGAATCATTGAAACAAATATTTGCTATTTTCGAATAATTTACCACATTATGCAGTGAAGTTTCAAACTAAAACTTGAATATGATGAAAAAATTGTAATTCATTTTTTTTTTTCAACTTTTTCACTTTGCAGTAGATTCGATGAAAAAATCCTTTTCAAAAATTTATGAATGCGAATCACAGAACGAAAATAATAATTATAGGAAATTTTATTATTTATGCACACAAGTTTATGAGAATGCAGTCAATTTGGTTTTTCTTTAATGCGAAATATTTACAATTTTTAAAATTTCTGTTTGTCATTCATTGAATCAATGACTATGACTTAAAAAATTTTTGTATTGTTGCCTTCTTTTTCATTTTCTACTCAGTATTAAATTCGACAAATAAAAGTGATTAAGAATGATTGAGATGTAAAATTCGAAAGAATTAATTTTGCATCAATCGATATGAGTGAGATGAATTTTTTTATTTAAAAGTTAAAGTCACGACTTTCTATTCAAAGCATACGTTTTTTTATATTTAATATTTTTATTTATTCAATCAAAAGTTTGAAACTTTTCAACTATCTATACTTTTTTCGATGAAGTTTTTAATCCAGAAATCGTAAAATTTGAAATTCTCATACTTACAATTATAGCTGTTAGATAATGCAGTAAATTCTGTTCTTTGAAACAAATCAACGATTTGTTTTAACTGTAGTAAATAAATTCTTCCGAATCATCGAAAAATTATAAAATTTTTAATATTCTAAGTATAATTCATTTTTTGTTGATTTGTTTTTTTTTCAATAAAATGTATTTTCTATTTTTAAGTATGAATCTGAATTCGATAATAAAATTATTTACAAATAAAATTTGTCCATCAGTAATGACTTTAATGACTTCAATGATTAACTACGTTTTTCAATTCCTAAAAATTATTCCTAAAAAAATTTTAATTTGCATTAAAAAAAATGATTGATTTCGCGTTTCCTCGCTTTATTTTTTACTATAAGGAAACGTTAAGCGTTATACATTCCGAAAAAAAATCGTCAGGTTGAAGTTTTACATAATTTCTAGTAGAAACTTGTTGGTCAAATAATGTAAAAATTATTTGAAGTGCCATTGAAAATGCGAATTTTTAAAGATGCCGCAAAATCATCAAGGAGAATATTTGTCTCTGGCCTTGGCAGGCCATTTCATGCATGGAGAACACCAGAAATCCGCCCAATTGGAGCGTTTCGTAGGCCAATTTCCGGCGTGGACCGTTATTACACCTTGGACCGCGAGTTACACTTCGTGGGAATTTTAGAATTTTGGGAATTAATGCTCAGCTAGCGCAATTTTTATACTCGCAGAGGCACAATTTTTACAATTTTACTCTCAAAAATACCTGCTAAATAATTACATAGGCTACGAAGAAGTGATAGTAGACATCGGCGGAGAAAATAAAATTTTTGCCTCTCAACCCTAGTAAAGTCACTGTCATAGAAATTTCCGTTAAAGTTCAAATAACTCGTAATTTCATGAAACATAAGCAACTTCTTATGGAATCTTTTTCATCATAATCTAGTGCAATTTGCCATTTTATTACTGTTTAGTTGATGTTTTTACGTACATCGTGTCATAAATAAAAAGCTTAAAAAATTATATTTAAAAATATGTTAAAGTATATCAAAAAACTGATTATAATCCCAATAGTTATTATTTAAAATTAATTTAATAGAAAATATATTAAAAGTGATATTAGAAATTATACGTGAAACGTTCAAAAAATGATATTCAAAATATATTAAAATATATTTAAAAATTATATCAATCTAAATAACTATTGATTGATGTCAATATTGATTTGAATATCATTATTTTTATTATTAATAAATTATTATAAAAATTCCAAATAAACTTATATAATAAAAATGCCTAATAGATCTTTAGTATTTAATCAAATTATTAATTTGAATTTGAATTATTAATTATTATTGTAATTATTGATATAAATATTTTTTTATTAATATATTATTATGAAAATGCCTCATGAATTCTTTGTATTAACTCAAATTATTATTGATAAAAATTGATACATGATACGCCTCAAAAATGATATTAAAAAATTAATTATTATTTTAGTTATTACTAACTGATGTCAGTATTGATTTAAACATTTTTTTTATTATTAATGAATTGAGGGACTAAGAACAAAAGTGCACTAACGCCAATGTATTTAAATGGGCGTTAGTGCACTTTTGCTCTTAGCCCCTCAATTATATGAAAATTATTAATAAAATAATATCATGAAAATGCCTAATAAATTTTTTGTAATCATTCAAATTATTATTTATAAAAAATTATACATGATACTCCTCAAAAATTATATCAAAAAATTAATTATAATTTTAATTATTAAAAATTGATGTTAATATTGATATAAATATTTTTTTCATTATTTATAAATTATTATGAAAATTATTAAGAAATTAATATTATAAAAATGTCTCATAGATTTTTTGCAATCATTC
This sequence comes from Platygaster orseoliae, assembly GCA_030522825.1. Classification (NCBI taxonomy): domain Eukaryota; kingdom Metazoa; phylum Arthropoda; class Insecta; order Hymenoptera; family Platygastridae; genus Platygaster; species Platygaster orseoliae. The sequence goes on along the minus strand of JAPYZL010208531.1, from coordinate 4,857 downwards.
AAATTTTAATTATTAAAAAATGATACATGATACGCTTTAAAAATGATATAAAAAAATTAATAACAATTTCAATTATTATTAATTGATGGTTATATTAATATGAATATTTTTTTATTAATAAATTATTCTGAAAATCATCAATAAATTAGTATTAAAAAAATGCTCAATACGTTCTTTGTATTAACTAAAATAATTAAATAAATAATTCATCGAAAATGATACATGATACGCTTAAAAGATGTTACATCACGTCATGAATAATACTCTTAAAAAATTATAAAGTTCACTAAATATCAACGAAAAAACCAATTAGGCTCCTATCTGCGGACTTTTTTCGCGTGTACCTTACTCACATTTGATAAAATTATATGTTATCCAAATTTTCATAGATGTTTCATAGAAATTTCTTTTAAGTTTCATAATTTTTTATGATAGTGACTTTGCTAGGTAAACATCAAAAACGAGAATTTCTAGCCCTGTTTCGAGTGACATAAATTGCGTATTAAGGCTTAGTAATTAGCCATTTGTGTCCCTCGAAACAGTGCTACTAGAAGGCTAATTTTTTGTTTTCAAGGCAAAAAGTATCGTGTGTGGCACGGAGCACACAGCTGATTAGATTTTGTTCGAAATCGGCTATTTATGCCCCTAATCACACAATGTACTATTTTCGCCCAACGTAATATTCAGGAATCGTAGATTACAAGCCAAAGCAAAATCGTTACAACGAATTTTTTCCTTAATCTTAAGGTAGAGTAGAAGTATTGGATAAATGTGGGTTGACAAAGAAAGGGGAAGTGTTCGTTGAATAAAAGGCAAATCATTTTGGGCTGTTTTTTTGGAAATTTTACCAGCGATGCTCTTGCAAAAATTTTTTTTTTCATTTCGCAGACAGTGAGTCAGTCACCTCACAGTCATTTCACATGGAATCATTAGTAAGTTTTCAATGATTATTACATGATTTCTATGATTTTTTCATGTAAAATCAGCAATATTATAGAAGAACTTGACAGTTCTGAACAGTTTCGATTTTTTTAATGATCTTGTCAGTGTGTTAACAAACTACTAAATCTATGGAAAACAGTCAAAATAATCAACATTATCCATACTTTGATAAACTAATGATGATTTCACATGAAATGAAAATCATATAGTAATCGAACATTGAAAAAATTGTTATGTGATCTCACTGTAGCTTAACATTCAAAGTTCACTGTAAAGTGAGTGATTCAAACTAAAACCATAATCTATGTCATGTTCTTTTTTTTTGCACGACTAATTTTGTCAACATTTTTTACTAGTTTTGATGTTGTCAAGTTTACATCTTAGTGATGAAGGTTTATTCCATACTTGTATTTAAACAAATTGCACAACTTTTGTTGGTAAACTCAATTTGTTGGTCGTTATCATGACAAATTTTTGCATGGCCAAGTAGAATTACATAATCATGAAAAATTGAGAGAAATTTATTAGGTATGTTGATTAATGAATAGTGAAAATAATTGCAACTTGGCAATTTATATATACACGCGATCGGGTAACAAGGCAGAAAATGAATAGACTGCTGTTACATTTTTTAGAGAAGAAGGAAAATATAGTACATAGGGAAATAGTTTTATTTGATAAGACGAGTGAAAAATGCCATCTTTTCGAAATATTTTTTTCATCTCAAACCACGATGGTAACTTGTTAACATTTATAGTCATATTATACGTAAATAATGTTTTATACATCGTCATTATACACGAGATCGTACATAAACTTTGCATACTTTTGTTGGTTATAGTTCGGGTCGGGGTATTTTGCATTTTTGCAACCAATTTCAGCGTAATTTTATTGTACAAGTAGACAAATTGTGAAAATGAAACTTTTTGTGATAAGACGTAACGTGTTGTTACTGAAAATTGATTATTAATTATTTGCTGTTGATGTATTGTCATTTGAGTAAATAAATTGTATCAAGAAAAAATTTTCTATTGATATTTCCTTTCTAACTTGAACTCAAAAGAAAATTGCTAAATCATCAATAAATATTCATTCGACTATGTAATTTTTTGAAATCGTATAGAACTTCATAAGATGAATTTTTAAAAACTGAGGTTCTTTTGAAAAAATTCTCGTTTTAACAAGATTTTTATAAGAACTAAAATTTCTAGTACGTTTAGTTGATTTTTCAAAAAAATTAGTATGCTGTTTCGAACCTAGCAGAATAAAATATTAGAACAAGAGCTAATAATTGAAATAATTACTATCCAGGTGAGAAAATGTTGCTGACTTCAGAATGCCAATCAGTCGGTGCTGCGACTATTTATCACCTTTGTTAAAATAGAAGCGATAATTGCAGCTCATATTTGGTCAACAGCAGCTACAAAACACCTTTAATTATATTTATGTCGACATCGTGAAAAATTTTCAAATTATTTATTTAAAAAAAGGTATATAAACAAGAGTTCCCACCGAAATAGTAAATAATATAGTAATTTACAAAACTTGATTTTGCATGGATTCCATTGATCTTACGAAGGGAAAGTGGAACATGGAAATACTCTAGCAGTATTTTTAGGAATATTTATAAAAATATTATCATGTCATGAAGTATAACTATTTTTATATTTTTTTATTTAACTGTACTATGATAATGTGTACCTAATCGCGGATCAGTAACAAGTTATAATATGGCCGCTTGTTCTCGTCAATTAGCGACTTTCTGGTTCTCCAATTAACAACTTGTACGAAACGGCTGATGCGGCTTGTGACCCTAGAAGTACAAAATATCGCAATATGGATCTATTTAAACTGCTTAAAAACATAAAAATGAACCTTTCATGCCAAGACATTTTTTTACTTCTGAACATACTCTTTGATAGTATTTATTACGCCAGATAATGAATTATTATAAAATAATCATTAAAGCGGTCACCTCATGTAAATCGAAAAAAAGGTGGTTTTTTGGGAATTTTTTTAATGACAAGGAACTATTATACATTGTTTATTCGAAAGGTATATTTGAGACAACTTCTAAGTAATATTAAACAACAAAAAAAAAAAACTCTTAATTTTTATACTTTTTTACTCTATATGAACCTCAAAAACCTGGTAAAAACCGGAAATAAATAATTTTTATCTTGTTTTGAATCTAGAAATGGAATTTGAACTCAAAATTTTTGTATATTTTTTATTTTTACACTATGATAAACAATTCAAGTTGCGTGAAACTGTGGCTCATATAGAACCGTTTTTAAACTCTACAAAACGCAAGTTGAATTAGGTCGATAGGTAAAATAGTTTTCCCGCAATCGTGTACACAATTCATCAGCGACAGGCTCTACTAGACTTCTGATTACTCAGCCATTTTTGAACTTTTTCAAGTTTTTTTTTTTAAATATTGCTTAAAAGTTGTCTCAAATATACTTTTCGAAAAAACAATGTATAATAATTCCTTGACATTAAAAAAATTCCCAAAAAACCACGTTTTTTTTTCAATTTACATGAGGTGACCCCCTTAATATATACGAACATATGAATAACAGATATGATTTTCTCAAGCTATACAAGAATACTTTTTACTGCTAATTTTGAGAAAAAACTAGGAGAATTTCGTTTTCACTTTATATTTTAGATCGAATGATATTAGGCTTGTTTCTAGGTTTTACATTTTTGTTCGGAATTCTTGGCACGGATTGCGCTGGGAATGTCGGATCGGTGAATAATCCAATCATCGTTTAACAGATCGCAGTAATTTTCCAGTAAAGTGAAAGAATTACTTTCCATATCTATAAAATTTATAGCATATGATTAACGAATCATAAATGATAATGATAAAATGGATTCTATAACCAATTAGTAAATTATCATTTTCCATCTTTATTAATGAGTGAATTCTTAGTTATTTAAATAATTGGTTGTTACTATTCATAATAAAGATAAATAATTTTTTATTATAAAACCTAGTTAAGATAGTTGTGAATAGTGAAGATTAGAATAACAAGCTTTTTATCCTTAACTGGATAGCTTCAATAACTTAACTTTATCGTAGTGATTTTTCGTTAATAGACGAACGATTTTTTGTGTATGGGTCATTCCATGCGAGATTTACCAAAAAAACTTTTTTTCTGCTTTATAAAAATTAAAAAATTTAATATAAAACAGATTATTCTATAGAGGATTTCAAAAGCTTTTACGCAGATTTTATGAAAGTTCGAATCACAAGAGTAGCTATTTTTTCATTTCTGCTTTATAAAAATTAAAAAATTTAATATAAAACAGATTATTCTATAGAGGATTTCAAAAGCTTTTACGTAGATTTTATGAAAGTTCGAATCACAAGAGTAGCTATTTTTTCATTTTTCGATCACGATTTCGATTTATAGTGGTATTTCGCTAGTAGTGAAAAAATAGTAAAACTTTACTCATTTTCTTTGAAAAATAAACGTCGATAAAATACTTATTTATGAAAATATCATTAATGATTAATCATACATTGCTAAAGAGAAAAATGAGCGTCTATAGTATAGTGATATTTAACGCCCTTCTGACTGCAAGTCTTATAAAAACATTATTTAAACCTAATACCTAATAAAACCCTTACAAGGTTTTCATCATTTTTAATCATAACTTGTAAAAACCAGTATAATTCTTCCTTAAAAGTAACAAAAATATTTTTCTTAGTTTCAAAATCAAAAGCTTAAATTTCATTGACGAGCTGTTCAAAATGTTCAAATCCTTTAAAATACCACACCAAATTCTTTTAAGAAAAGTAAATCTCATGTTATTCATATAAGGCCAACTCATAGGAAACGTTTTCGTAGAGAACTTTACACTGAGAAAACAATTTATTGACAGTTAATAAATATTTATTTG
>JAPYZL010208527.1:0-13449 GCA_030522825.1 Platygaster orseoliae | reverse complement strand
TGAGTTTTGCAAAAAGTGGTAAAGGACTTTTCGACTTGAAATTGAAAAAGGAATTCAGGATTTTTTTTTTATCGCGGACTTTGGGACACCCTGTATTTTATTTGTAATTGTATTGATTTTCAATTTACTTGTTTCCTTTATTTTAATTTTTCATAAAATTATAATTAATTTTATCCTAATTTTGAACCCCAAAAGACAGATATTATATACAATATATATAATACAATATTATCAAAATTTTTGAAAATTAAAAAATGAAACATTAAACATAGAGATATTTGGTAATTTTAGTGATTTAAGAAAATTTTTCAAAAAATTGTTGGATTTTAGGAAATATAATAAATATAAGAATAAAAAATTATTATATGTATTATTATTATTTATTTTCGTATAATTATTTTTTAAGAAAATTAATTTTATATTAATGTATATTTTTTTATTTGATATATTTCAATAATTTTTTATTTTATACTTCTAGAATTCAAAGCTCCAGAAATGTAAATTTCTTAGATTTTTTACTTTTTCGTATATTCTAGTTCTTTTTTTTTTTATTATTAATCATTAAGTCAAAAGAATTTCTCACATTTATTTTTCCTACATTATCCTATCTAAAATTTCTTATATAATTAAAATTCTTCCGAAACCGCTATTTTTGAATTACTTAAAGTAATAACCCTGAATCACATATAAATTCATTTTTTATTATTTTCACCTGCTTTCATTATTTTTTATTCGTACTTTGATTGATCGCTTCATTTTTAAAAATCATCATTATTAAGTCAACCGATTATTTTGTTGTTTTTTTTACAATTTCATTGATTTTCAAGTATATTACTTGTATTATATTAATTTTTTCATGGAAATATATATATATTTTAAATTTATTAATTACATATTTTATTATATTCATGAATCTTTTTAATGATATTTTATTTTTTATTATTTGTAGGTTAATATTTTATTTTATAAATAATACTAAAATAATATATACTTTTATGTAATTATTTATATTTTCATATTGAACAAAATAATATTTTTTATATTTAAAAATGAAACATTTGTGAATTACAAAGTAATGAAGTTTGGAAAATTAAAAAGAAGAAAAATTACTTCCAAGTTCAGAAAAATGTGGAGAAATTATAATTAAAATTTCATCGAAGCAACTTACATAACTTTTGAAAAGCCATTGTTGATAGAATGTTAATCCTATGGACAAGACGAAATAAACGGATATCAAAAACAGCGTTTGCGTCACTTTGTGCCAAAAATTGGCAGTCGCCGATGGCTTTGACAGCGTTGAGAAATCGATGCTTTGCAGGTAATATTCCGAATTGTCTGGCTCGTTCCTTGCGATTTCATACTTTACTATGGTTTTTGGCATGTTTTTCAAAAAGAAACAATCCTGAAGCCAAAAATAATAAATTCAATTAAGTAGATTAAAATTATTAAATATTTAATAGATTATTTTTATTTTCAAACATATGTAAATACCGTAATTAAAAAACAGAGCCTCACAAAAAAAGACTGTAAAAAATCCTGATAAAGTGATAAAAATACTCACACAACTTATTAAATCTGATATCCCCTAAAAAAGTCCCATAAATTTTTACATAATTCGCCAAAACCTTCACAAATAAATTTTCCATTGAATTTCTTGGAAATTCTCGTGACCTTGGTCCCGCATTTTTATCGTATCTGCAAAAACAACACGGAGAAATCGATAAACAAACAAAAAAATATCGCCGAAATAAAAGTGACAGTTCGATTTTTTTTATACTCCCACGCCCACGAATTTTTACATCTACATATGTATACACACACCACACATATATTTACACCCACCTAACATTTGGCACTTTCGTCGTCGATAATATTTAAAAAATCGTCACGTCGGCAAAACCTTCGATACCATATTTTTCCTCGTTGATTGTGTGAACAGCTGGGCGCGAGAAAAACGAAAACTCGTCGATCTAATTGTTGATTCGCAATATATTCCACGAGCTGGACGATTAAAAAAAGCACGTTACTTTTAGCTTTTCAAGTTGGAAAATCTCGCGAGTAAAAGGGAAAGTTATCGTGTTTTGAAACTTGATTGTTTTGGTTTTTTTATAAGCGCAACGTATCACGCGATTGTGCGATAAAATCTGCGAGCATGTGGAGTTACCGACGCGTTTCTGCATTACCATCAAATACGTTGCATTTCAAATTTCACTGCCGACTATTTTGCAATTTGAATTATTAATTTAAAAAACAATATACATATATTGTTGGTATGTTAGGAATTTTAACAGTTTTTTATAATTTTTGTTAAATAAGGCTTCAGCGACAAAGTAGGTAATCAAATGCACCTAAAATATAAAAAAAATTGTTATTTTTTTATGAATTGCACCTTTAAGACGAAAACTCATTTTAAGTGAAAATTCTAACTAAAAACAATTAATTTTCGATTCTAAGGTGCGTTTGAGTACGAACTTAGGCACTCAAGCCAGTGCTTACAAAAAAAAAACTGTGATTTAAAAATGACGACATACAAAAACAGTAGAAACTCCTACCTTACCAACAGATCGAGATTCAAATTTTCCAATCCACAATTTTCAATCCAGAACTTTTATAACGGCATCTGAATTATTAAATATTAAAACTACAAATTTCTGTAAAAAAAATTGTTTATTCCAAACCACGCCTAAATAACTTAATTTGAATGATAAAAAATTGTGATTCCTCAGTCTTTAACTTGCAACGAAATTTCCGCCTTCTTATCTTTCTTGCTCACAGATTTATTCTCGAAAACATAAAAACGCAAAAGTTTATTGGCCCACTCTGGGCCAGCGCTATCGATCCCAATTCTGGGACATTGAACAATTTTCATTGTCTCATCCTTGGAACAGTTTTCGATCCACATATTTTTCCAGGAGCATAACGAGTATCTGCAATGTTTCCTCTCAAGCTGCAAAGCCATGCAAATTTTCGATGGCCCGTTGCACAATTCGGTATTTTTGAAAACTTTTGGCTCTGACTTTGATCTTAAATTTCGACCTTCGGTCATTAATTCGATTCCCTCCAAAGGTTCCAGTGCTCGAATCAGTACTGCGGAGCCTTCTTCTGAAATGGAATGATATTCTTTAGTATCGTCCCTATCACGCAGAATTGAATATTATATGATTATATAGAAAAGTAATTGTAAGTTATCTATTCAGAACCCCCGTTCTAGAAAAACTGTTTTACCAGCTGATTCAAATGATTTGAATATTCAATTATTCATGATAGGGTTTAATAATTGTTGTTGTTAATTACCTAAGCTGGAAATGTTGAAACAGTGGTACATTCCATAAGTGAAATAAACGTAGATTGTTCCTGGTGGCATGAACATGGGTGCGTTTCGTGGCGTTTTCCTCCCTTGGTAGGTATGAGAAGCTTTGTCCAAAATTCCGAGGTAACTCTCAGTTTCCACTATTTTCCCTTTCATTATTCGCCCGTCATCCAACATTCTGACCATCACTTTTCCTGAATAAAATTATTTATTCTTCGGGAAACTTAGCAAAAAATTATTTTCATGACTAATATGTTGCTGTTGTGGATATATTCTCACCAAGGAGATTTTTAGCAAGTTGTTGACAAGGAACGTGGAAAAAATCGGAGAGCAGTCTTTTGGAACTGACTTGGATTTCTCGTGGTGTTTTTGGAGGATCCTCCAAAATTTTTAAATCATCTTCGCTGAATGTCTTTATGTTGGTTGGTTTTTTGCGAGACTTGGGAGTTTTTATGTTTTCAGTAGATTTTGTTCTTGTAGAACCTAAATTTGTAAAACGAAAAATGCATTAGAAACAACATTTTTACAATATAAAAAGTGAAACTTTTTATTATTAACTTACCTTTGTTTTTTAATACTTGCAAATTTAACTTTTTGACTTGTTCTTTTTCCCCGCTTTTACTCTGTGGAAGTATTAATTTTTTGTAATAAATCTTCACGTGCGTTTTATAAAAAAATTTATGGATCATCTTATTGTTTTTTACACTCACGTTAAAAATTTCTGAGGTGTTATTTTTTTTTTTTTTAATTCTAAGTAAAACAACATTTTTTTTCTGAAAAATAATTAATTAAAAAATTAACTATCATAATAACATAAGAAATATTTTTTTATAAGGTGAATTTTTCGTGAAAATTAAAAAAATCGTAAAAGACTGAAATTTAAATTTCGAAAACTTGACGAAAAAAATTAAAAATTCGAGTACAATATTTCTCTTTTTTATTACTTGGAATAAAAAAAAATCAGTCTATGGAAATTAAATCACGAAATCCGGGAGGATTATTCCGTCGTTATTATAAAAAAACAATTCGATGGGAAAAAAAAAGTTTGAATGACGGGAATGACCCATCATAAATATGTATAAAGACAGTTTTTTACCTCGTAATTTCTCGTTCTCTTCATGTTTTTTCTGATTTTATCAGCACTCGCGAATTTTCAGATTTAGTAAAGAATTACGAACTTTTTCTTTAGCGACTTTCAAAAATGTTCAAATCACAACACACTTTTATGTTATTATTAGAAATTTATGTACTCTTATGTTGGGCATTTATGAAACCTACCATTTTATTTCTCATGGCGGTAACTTAATTTTAAATTCAAAATGTAAAATTAAATTTGAAAATTTTTTTCAAAACATTTTATTGCAAAAATTATAACTTGCGGATTGAGGAAGTTGGAAAATTATAAATTCAGAAAAATTGAATTTTTAAGTTTTAAAAATCCAAAAATTTTATCATTCTAAAAATCTTTCAAAATTTCAAAATTGTCGAAAATTACTGACAATTCTAATGTACTTCAGATAGATGCATATTTGTAAAGTTATTTTTCACTTACTTTTTTTTTGCAGAAAACAGAAAGTTAAAACAAAATCAAACACATAATCCAAGGTAAAAACACAACAATAGATGATATTATTTACGGATGTATTTTATGAAAAATATCTCGATTTGAAAAATACAAACGACATGTGTCCTCTTTTGGCAATGCATTTTGCAGTGTACAAAAAACCCGCGATTTCATCATCGGATTTTTTCACAAAATTCGATACTTGATCCAACTTGATTTGAAAAAGAAAAAAAAACATGCAAAAATCTCGTGACACGGGATACTAATTTCTCATTAACGTAAAAAAGAGCCCTCATCGCACAAGGGAAACATGCACACACGCACAAAAATACTTGTCACGCACGATGATCTTTGGTTTTCGTGAAACTCCTTCAAGTATGTACAAAATTACGAAATTGATATGGATCACGGAATTTCTGTAGCGAGCAAAAATCCCGCTTTTGTACAATTTTCGCCATTTTTTATCGTAGGAATGATGGCAAGTGCAAAAAAATTTGTTATTTGTACGATGGGCAATCTGACACCATAAAAAATTTACAAGTATTTATCATTTTCTTCATTGACAAAAAACTTGTTTTTTCTCAACAAACAATAGAAAAAATTACATGCCAATTTATTGGCCGTCAAATAGCCCATTTTGTGTACTCTTTGTTACACAATTTTCTACAGATATATCAACGTCGCGCGAAAGGGTAAAAATTAAAAAAAAAAACGTGATGTTTGTTCCTGAGATCTAAAAACTTGAGCATACTGAGATAAGGTTTTTTTGAAAAACTTATTCTCAAGTTTTTAAGACTAGATTTTCGAAACAAAGAAACCTTTTTTCGGTAAATTTAAGTTAAACAACTAAATTAGGTTCTGGTCAGTCATACGCTTATTAATTTTTGTGACATCGCCGCATCTTCGTTTATTCATAAAATAGCCCTTTTTTGACCAATAATTATTTTTTGTTTGTCGTCATTGTAATTGGCAGAACAGCAACTACGAAAAAAAAGGCTACATCAGAAATACTAAAAATACTAGCAGTCTATCAAACACTATGCAGACATGATTTTTAAAATATTTATTAAAATACGAAAGACGTAAAACTTTAAATTCTCGAACTCAGTTTAATGCAAATCGTATAAATATTGAAATTTATGAAAAATACTAAAAATCTAACGTACTCGGAATTCCAGAGAATCGAATTTGAGAAACCTATATGACTGTCCTAAAAAATACAAAAAATACCAAATAAAAAGAAATCTACATGGCAAATTCATATTCGTGTAATTTTTTTTAAACCTATCGAATCACGAAAAATCTATTGATAAATCCATTGAAATACTAAAAAAGTCTTGAAAATCATGTTATTTATAATTTATCATAATATAATGAATTGTGTTATATCAACATTTTCTGTAAATTTGAAATTTTCTATTTTTTCGAATTTCTTAACATTTTCGTGTCTGGAGTTTTGTAATTTCTTAAAATTCCACTATTTTATTAATAATTTACTTATTTTATTATTAAATTAATTATTTACTGAACTTGATAATCTTCAACTTCAATTCCAGAAATTTATATAGAAATCCTTCAAATTTTCAGTATTTTTCTATATTTTCATAAGATTTCTCTATAAATCTATAGAATTTGATGTTGAAGGATTCAAAGTTTTATAGTTTTTTTAATATTCTAGTATTCCAGTATTTGACGAAATTCTAGTATTTTCAGTATTTGTACAAGTTGTGATTAGCGTCACAATAATAAAAAAAAAAAACTTCAAAGATACACTGCCATTCGATATGTTCTTTTCCCCAATTTTCTACTGTTATTGTCTATAGACTTTTCAAATTTTATTATTAACTCAGTGTATGTTTTGACGACGAATTTCATGATAAATTGCCCTTTACACTACTTCTGTTTCGAATCATATAGCAGTGTCTTTGGTCAAAAAAAGATCATTCTCAGACAAATTCATGTGTGCACCATGAACGTGAAAATTTTATTTGTCGCTTCTAACCTCAAAGTTTGACATTTGGATGGGCTTTGAGACTAGAATCGGACGAAATATCGTTCGTACCACGTCGCGATCGCCAAACCTCGACTTCGCCTCGGTCGAAATACACTATTTCACTCTTGGTACACAAATCACTATTGCAGTATCTCATAAAAAAAAAAAAAAATAATATTCATGTTTGTAGGAACGTCAATTTCGTATGTACAAATAAGAACTTTTGTGTTGAAAAGTTTATGAAAATTGAGCGTTCCTCACTAGAATTAAAATTCCTGCATTAAAACACGATCACAAAAATTACACGATTTTTACTTTTATAATGGGCTCTGGAAAAATGCTACGAAAATTATTCATTACATATTCCGAAAAAATTTTCATCAACGAAAAATGATGTTCCAACGATAATTTTATTACTTCAAAGTTCATCGAATCGAAAAATTTATTACAAAATATTCATTCAAAGCAGTCACATGATGAAATAACAAATTCCAGAGAAATTTAAGAATCTTCAGTTTCCATAAACTTAATTCTAAACAATGAGCGCTAATTTTTCCAACAGTTTTTCAAAACCCATCAATATTATCACGCCGTCATTCATCTAAAGTCAGCTATAGATACGGGAAACCAAAACGTACAAAATTTTTAATGACTATTATTACGTCATTACCTACTAAACTTGAGTATCAAAAAATGACTGAAAATCACGCTCGGATCGTTTTTAAACTAAGACGGCATCAAGTATCTCGTGTTTTGCGGCAAAATTTCATTCATGTTTACAGCTTGTTGCGGCAACATGAATCCATCTTTCATCGCTTGCTCTTTGAAAGCGGAAAACGTATGAATCAGAGTCGAATCTCGTGGAAAGTTTTGCAGTTGCTGAATCAAAGAATTTTCCGATTTGAAATGTCCATCTTGTTTCGAGGCGCTTCCTGGATCGGACCGAGTTTTTTCACCGGAATCCTTGTTGTCGACAATTACGACATCTTTTCGAGTTTTGCTTCTTTTGATGCCGAAATGAGTGGTTAAATGTTTCGCCAAATGATCCTGAAACAATATGAAAATTTACATTAGGAATTTCCTCTATTTTCGTGTTTTCAAAAAGAATGTATTTTCGAATACATACTTTTCTGGAAAATGCTTTTTGGCAAACGGTGCAGGTGAAATTTTTATCCCCTGTGTGGATGTTCATGTGACGAGTCACGTGTTCGTTTCTGAAATGGAAAAACAATTTTTTCAAGTATTTCTTCAGTGTTTGTAATTTTATGGCATTTCTATGGATTCAAACATGAAATTCTCTAAAACGAGTTTTGATAGCTCTCAAATTTTTGGCGCTCTTCAGAAACTGTAACTTACAGGGATTTTTGGTAAAAAACAGCCATAAAATGGGAATGAACAGCAGAATAAAATCACAAGTTTTAAATCAAAGAGATAAAGTTTAAAAATTACAGGGTACAAAAGATTTCATTCTTTCAACATTTTTTTAAATTTTAAAATTGTTGAAAACTACCATCATTTTCAATGTATTTTTGATTTGAAATCAAAGATATTCGAAAAGTTCAAAAACTATCGAATTCGCAAACATTTTTCAAAATTTTGAAATTTTCTATTTTTTCAAAATTAAAAACTGTATAAGGAATTCCGAAATGTCATGATTTTAAAAATTCTTCAAGATGTCAATAATTCTCAACATTTTCACTACTGGAGTTTTATAATTGCTCAAAATTCCATTATTTCTAAAATATCCTAAGAGTTTTTATATTGATATTTTATATTTAAAATTTCAAAATCGAAATTAACAGTTGCCACTAATAATTAATAATAATAGTTGCAAATTAACTATTGCCATTAAAAAAAAAAAAAAGTTGAAAATTAATCGAAAATGTGAAAAATAAAATTTGAAAGTTTTATAATCCAAATATTTCAAAAGTTTTTTTATCGAAAAATTTAATCATTTCTACAATTTTCCAAGTTTTTTTATTCTGAATTTTAAATTTACATCGCAATTAAAAATTAATAAAATCAAAATTCAATATGAATAATTAATTAAAAATTGGAGAAAGTTATAAATTTATCAAAAGTTTTAACTTGAGAAAAATCGAATATGAAAATTGCAGAAATTTGAGTATTCTAAAAATCTTTAAAATATTCAAAATTGGTGAAAATTACTGACATGTTCAATGTACTTGAGATTGAAAATATCTGGAAATTGAAAATGTTTGAATTTGTAAAATTTTTTTAAACTTTTTGGGAATGTTGAAAATTAATAAATTTCCTACTTTTCCATAATTAAAGTTTCAAAAAATCGAAAATTCTATAAGGATTTCGGAAAATTTTAATAATTTCAAGAATTTTCCAAGTTTTTATTCTGAATTTTAAATTCACATCGCAATTCAAAATTGAAAAAATTCAAATTGAAAATGAATTAATAATAAAAAATTGGAGAAAACTGTAAATTAATCAAAAATGTATTCATTATCATGTATCATTTCAAATAAATCCTCTCCCTGGTCTTTTTTTTGCACAAGACACCCATAAAAAATTGTTTTCCCACAATTTATACAAAATTCGTGTCATAATTTTACCGTTTAAAGGCTTTCTGGCATACAGGACACTTGAATGGACGTTCGTCCGAATGAGCTGTAACAAAATTTTTTTGTCAAAAAAACTCATAAAATAATCACCAAAAACAAACTTCTCTAAAAAAAAGAATACTCACAATGCACATGTTGTTGTAAATGTTCACGCTGAAAAAAGAAAAACTCATTATTGCCTTATATCAAGATTGTATTTTTCAAGTTTCAAAAATTTACCCTTTTTAACATAGCGCCACATTCTTTGCATTGGAACTTCCTCTCCTAAAAAAAAAAACAAAAAAACATTTTTTTTTCAAATCTGGTTGTGTTCTGAAACGATAGTATTTTGTTTGTTCCTTAATAGCAAAGATTTGTTTATCAAATAAAAACACATGAGAAAATAAAGATCTTGAACCTGAATGTGTCCTTGAATATGCTGATCAGCTTCATTTTTTTCCGCGAAAGCCAAATTACATTCCGGACAACAATAAAGAGTCGAACCGTCGAAAGCCACGGTAATTTTAATCTCTCCAGTTTTCGCTCGAAATTTCGTCCTTTTCTCTGCTTTGACTGGTTCATTTTGCATTTGCTGCTCGGCTTTCGAGATTTGCTGTTCCACATTCCCCTCGTCCATGTGTTCCATGTGTACGTTCAAATCCGAGGGACTTATCGAAAGCATATTCTCCGGATTCGAGGGGTTCAAAAAATGATTGCCATTATGAATTTGCGAGTTTCTAAATACTGGAATACTAGGAATGTTCAGAATGTTGTTTTGAATTTGGTCCATCTTTGGCTCGTCTTCGGCTTTTTCTTTTTTCGTTTGTTCCGATTGGAATTTAATGAGTTGTTGGAGAGTCAGTGGAATAGTCGTCGCTTGCAGTTTTTGCAAATACTCCGCCATTGCCGAGCTCTGCAACTGTAAAATATTCCAATTTTGAATTAAAAAAAAACTTTTTTTCTTCAATATAAAATAAAAAAATACCGTATTATTGGAAGCGTTATTTTCCACAGTTTCGCTTTTAATAACGAAATCAGTTTTGGTGTTGATTTCAAGTTGTGACAACAAACTATTGCCAGGATTGGAAACGATTTTCAGAGGCAAATTATTTTGTTGGACGCTCGAGACGGAAGGCGCGTTGCTTTGGTAATTCGGAATATTGATGGCTTGGAGTCCTTGTTTTTCGCAAAGTTGTAGAATCGTGTTTGGATCGGGCCAAGTAAATAAAGTACCAGGATATTTGTTTGGTGAGTTTACCTGAAAATAAAAAAAAAATATAAAATTCTAAAATCTTAGTTTTGAAGTTGTGAAATGTAATTGGAAAATTAATTTCTGCAGCAAATCGCAACTTTTAAAATAATCAACTGAAATAATAAATTGAATAATTAAATTCTATGACAATTATTCAAATCTTATATTATGAAATTAAAAAAAAACACATCAAGCACAGGAATTTAGTTTTTATTTTAATTTTATGAGATTTATTACTAATTTATTTCACTTCATTGCATTTTTAATATTAATGACAAACCGTCATCTTAATTGTTTTATTAAGAAAATATGAATGAACTTATTTTTCAATGCAAATATATAGTTTTTTTCCTGCATTTACATTTAACTATTAAATTTCCGTGAGACAATGGGAATAATGAATTTGTAAAATTTAGTCAAAGTTTAATCATTTTTTTCACTGATTTTAAAAATTTATTTAACTCAGGAACTGATTTTATTTTTTTGGAAATTTTATTTTTCTACATTTGAATTTTAATAATTTCACAGAATATTTTATTTTATGAAAAACCATCATACTAGTTGTTTAATAAGGCAAATATAAATGACCAAGATTTTTGGTGCAAATATAGTTTTTTTTAAGCATTCACATATGAGCGGTTGAAAGCAAAAGAAAAAAATATTTTCCAAATTCCAAAATGGGTAACTTTTACTAAAATTACAATAAAATAATGAGTTTTTTCAATAACTTGATAATTTTCAAAAACAGTGACAAGCAATATGTTAAATACATTTTTTCATGATACAAAAATCCAATAAAAAATCCTTCAACTCGCAAAATTTTATGAAATTGCTGGAATTTGCTAGGAATGAAAAATTTTTTTGGTGCAAATATAGTTCTTTTAGTCTATTATACATAGGTATACTTATTGAATTTCTGTGAGATGTTAGAAATTCAGAATTCGGAAAATTCCATGAAAATGTGAATATTTTGTTCATTTTCTTTCAACAGAAATTTCGTAAAATGGAATTTTCATTCATTACAGATTTTTTGATTTTATGAAAATTCAGAGCTTCAGAAAATTCAGAGAGAGAGAAAATTCAGATTTTTTTTTATACTTATGAAAAACCATAAACTCAATAATTTAATTATGCAAATATAAATATTATTATCGAATTTCTGTGAGATATAAGATATTAAAAATTTGGTTAATTAAATAAAAATGTTGTTCATTGATTTTAAAAATTTATCAAGTACAAGAATTCACTTTTTATTCACATTAGCAATTTTGTTTTTATATTTATTTCACTTCGTCTCATTATTATTTAATTAATACCATTTTTTATTTTAGGAAAATCTAGACATCTAAATGTTTTTAAAATTTATGAAAAATCATCTTCTTAATTATTTAAATAAGTAAAAAAAAAACAAAACATTTTTCCTTACAAATACAGATTTTTGTTCCATACGCATACAATTAAAAAACTTCCATGATACATTAAGAATTCAGAATTTGGAAAATTTCTCAGCCATTTAAAAAAATGGTAACTATGCATTTTAGAGAATTGTTTCAAAAATGGCCTAAATAGAAAATTGTTTGTTGCAAAATATTGCTTTTTTTTAGAAAACATAATTTTGTTGGGAAAAAGTGTAATTAACGGTAATTATGTATTTTATTGAATTCTTCCGAAAATGGTCTAAAAAAATTGTTTGTTGAGAAATATTGCTTTTTTTCATAGAAAACATGATTTTTTGGGGAAAAAGTGTGCATAATTACCTTATTATTTAATTTTTTCATAATTTAATTTGGTATTTATAGTTTTCATGCAATTAATTATTAATAAATAATATAATAATGTCAATTAAATAATGAAAATTAAATTAAAAATTATTTTCCAAAATAATAAATGAAAGTAATAAAAAAAAAAAGAATGATGGAAAAATCAAATAATGAAAATTAAATTACAAGTAATAAATAAATAAATAATAACGTGATAAAAAAATGATAAATAATAAAAAAATTAATTTATTATTAATTAATTATATAAAAATGTTAATTAAATAATAAAAGTTAAATTGAAAGTAATAAATAAATAAAGAATAATATAATAAAAAAATAATAAATAATAAATTACAAATTTTTCCAACAAAATCATGTTTTTCATGAAAAAAGCAATATTTCCCAAAAAACAATTCTTGTAGATCATTTTAGGAAGAATTCCATAAAATGCATAGTTACCGTTAATTACACTTTTTTCCAACAAAATTGTGTTTTCTAAAAAAATCAATATTTCACTTTTAAGGGAGGTTGCTACTTTGTTGGGCCTAAAACCTATACTTTTTAAAAAAATTTATCTTGGGGAGACTATTCAAGATGGAAGGCTGAAATTTCGCATGATTTTTAATGGGTATGGGAGAGGCTTGTAAGTTAGCATTTTTGTTCATAACTTAACTCCAAATTAATATTTTGCGGATGTTATGGTATCATTCTAAAGAGGATTTCAAATGCTACAGCTTTGCCACAGACATCGATTGATTATTGTGGGAATTTTTTTTGTTTACAATTTTTCCGATGAAACGAAAAATGGCACTTTTAAATTTTGGCATGAAAGCTGAACACCCCCTATAATATCACCAAAAAGCAGGGAAAATCAAATCAAACTGCCAGATTTCCAAAAAAATTGAATTTTATTATATTTAACTTGTATCAGAGGCATTGAACAAAAAAAAAAAAAAAAAAAAGAAAAAAATACGACAAAGCAGAAACAAGCCAACTC
>JAPYZL010208495.1:0-19045 GCA_030522825.1 Platygaster orseoliae | reverse complement strand
CCCGCTGATTTCCGAGTACCCCAAAAAGGGGCTTTTGTTCCCGCATTCCATAGAAATAAAGTGGCCTTTTTTACGGATGCATGGGAAAAATTTTTTTTCCATCCTACTTCGTTCCAGCGCCTGATAATCTGCTCCAATTTTACAAGTATCAAGTTTATATACAAGATGTAATTTTCATGCAGAGTAACTTTGTTCATCATTTTTCTTTAGTATGAAAAGAAAGCTGACTGAAAAATATATTTTTCAACTATTGAAAAAGCTTTTTTTTCAGACTTTTGATCGCCTCCTCAGAAAAACTGAAATCAACTTTTGAAAAGATTAAGCTCTAAGGTAACACAAAGCTTTATTCCAATTGCAATTACGTGAAGGTCAACAGTCACGGGATTAAAAAAAAACTGGCTTGCAATGTTTACTCTTGATCAATATAAAGACTTGTAAATTTCATATGATACACACAGAGATGGGTGCCAATTACATTTTGATCATTTTCACATTGCGAAACAACTATCTAAATTTCGTCGCAGAATTATGAAAATTTGTCAATAGATTTATTATTTTTCCCTCTATTTTTCATAATTACAGTAAAAAGTTATCAATTACAGAGTTTGTTACACCACAATTACAGAAAAATCACCTGTAATTACAAAACTCTATTATTTTAAGTGGTTTTTCTGTAATTGAGGTGTAACGAACCCTGTAATTGATACCTTTTTACTGTCATTGTAAAAAATAGAGGGAAAAATACATCTATTGAAAAATATTCATTGTTCTGCGACAAAATTCACATAGTTGTTTCGCAATGTGAAAATGGTCAAAATGTAATTGGCACCCATCTCTGGATACACATCGTTTATTCTAAGTACTATAATAAAAAAATTTAAAATAGTCGGGTTTATGAAATAAGATTTGTAATCACGTTCAACAATTTTGAATTCTAGGTGATGAAGAGCATATTTAATGAAAAAGGATAAATTCGGTTCTATCTCGATCAGGCATTCCACATCAAATATAGTACAACGCGAATTTTTTTATTCAAACAGCAAGCTTTTTTTGAACTGTTTTACAATTTTGATTAGTCGGTAAAAATCGAAACCTTCCGTTAATGAGAAAAAATCTGTTTTATCTATTTTCTTTTGTGCGAAATGCTGTTAAGTATAAACAAACATATGAAGAGAAAATTAGACATAAAAAGCGAAGTATAATTTGCACTAAGTTATATTTGCATTCAAAACAGTTAAATCGTTTTGAATAAATCTACTTCATTGATATAAAATTTTTTTTTCTTTAATTTTCGTTTTTTATACATAAAAAAGATTGATTGTACATTAATTCCATAAAATTTTCCACATTCGAAGTTTATGTTGAAAAGATGAATTAATAAAAAAACTTTTTCTATTACATGAACTACGTGGTAGCCGAGATTTCTACGATGTTGAAACTTTTTTAATTTCCGGTCCTTCAAAGTCGATCAAAGCAATAAACAATTTTTTTGCAAAATCAGTTTTAGAATACGTAATATAAACTTGTACTATAAGTCGAATGAAGTGTTTGAAAATGTCTATATATCTTTTGGTAAGGCTTACATAAAAGTTCTTAACTTTTTTATTGAACATGTACATTTCTGTAACTTGAAAAAGTTTCTCATTTGCCTGAAATTTATTAGAATTTGATCATCTCCTTTATGATCATTTTTAAATACAATAAATAACAAAACTTCAGAAATATTGACCACTTTAGTAGTCAATGTAAGAGGAAACAATTCTTTTTAGAATCATCCTTAAAATTTTTATTTGAATTCAATTTCAACAATTCTTCAAAAATTCAAGTGATTTGTTTAATTTAACACTGAAAAATTGCCGTTCAAAAAAACACAGAACAGAAGTTGGTTTATTAAAAACCATTGCAGAAAATTGAATTTCTCCAAAAAATTTACTGTGAGCATTTATACTGTTCTGTGCTATCGAGAAAATCCACAACCAACATAAAAATCAAAACCTCGATTTTTGCCTTAAAATAAAAAACCCGATAATAGCCTTAACCTGCTCACTGTAAAAAACGAAATTACATGACCAACACGATCTAAATCAGTGTAAACTCGAATTTCTGTTTCAGGATCTCCACATCGTTGATTTAGAGGAGTTCATGCACGGGGGAACAAACATTACAGGATTCCGATTGGTTGATCCGGAAAATACACAAAAAGTTGTACAGGAGTGGATATATGGCGAGCAGCGTTACAGTCGAGTACTGGATATGGGCCAATTTCATAATAAAGTACGTTATTTGCATACAAAAGAATTTACCTAGCCTTAGTTTCCATACGAAACGCACATCATCGAGTTTAAATCAGCGTTGAAAGCACTTCTAATTTCAATTCGTTTGTCCTTCCACCTCTTTATTGCGTGACTGTTCATGTAATCGACTTGTTTGTGCACCGTTGATGCAATAGCAGCCATAACGAAAAAGTCGATATTCACTGGGCGAGTGTTGATGGATTCACGTGCAATGTACACGTGTAATTCCGTGAAATTCGCGAAAGCCCCGAGCTACAGAGCATTTGAAGCTCAAGAGAAACGTAAGTCCGGAAACCAAGGATAAAGGGTCGGTCTCACTACGCGGAAACTTAATGCCAAGCCGGACTTGATAATTAAACAGTGCTATCGTGTATGAATAATGTACGTTTGTGAGTACTGAATAACAAATTGCTTCAAGGTTGATCACGAATAGAAATTAACAGAAACTACAAACAAATCGAAACTTAGTTGAGTTTTCGTTATTGTACTTCGGACTTACTTTTGTGCAAACAAAAACCTCAGCAAGTCTTTTCTATTATGTATACACAAATCAGAGCTCCGCGAAAGAGCAAATCTCCAGAAGAATTCGAGTAAAATGAATCAAGATTCACGTGAGAGTTTCGCGAAGTACGTGCTGCTAGGTTGTACCAGTGAAAAAACTTTGGTACAAGTTCTTTCGAACCTGACCCGGCAATCACGGTTCGGTGGCAATTTGCTTCATCGGAGAATGAAAAAAAAGGACTACGAAGGTAGCAGATGTTGTGCAAGTTGGGTACGCTGCGTTGTGTCTCGAAAAAGAGATTTGCTTGTTTTCCAACTTTATTTTCATTGATCCCTAGCAGATGTATCTGATGTCACTTTTATCTTACCGATATTATTCCAAGGAACAAGGAATTGATTACTGTTTTTCGGCAAGAAAAGTGAAGGGAAAGTAGGGAAAAGTTGTTTTTTTTTATAGAAGATGTAATTTCATTCCGATAACTTGGGGAATCTGGATGTAGATTGATTGATATAAAGATTCAGTTACGTTTGCAGAGAGTAATTTTGTATTGAATTACACGTGTTTGTTTTGGGGAGGTAGGAAATGAAGTTGGTTTTATTGTTGATGGAATATGGATTTGATGTGATTTCAGTGTTGTCTTGAAAATGGCTATTATTACGAATGCTTGTTGTGTATAAATCAAATCAAAAAATTAAGTGATCATTTTTCGGAATAATCGTTTAACATATAACGTTTAAAATTTTGGAATCGTTTTAAGACTGTGTTTGGAGTTAGGTAAGCGAAATAATGAATTTCCTGAATAAAATTTTGAATCATTTAATTCGTGGTAGTGAGTCTTTGCTTTATGATTACATCAAAAAGTAAAAACATAATACTTTGAAACATTCAGATTTTGAAAAATTTAACTTTTTTTTTAAATTCGTAATTTCAGAAAATTTAGAAGAAGTTAGAAACTATTTGAACATATGTAAAGATTGAAATATAAAGTCCTATTAAAGGTTAATTTTTTTTTGACACCATGTTAATTAAAAAAACTACGGCTTATAAAAATTTTTTGCTCTATTATTTACGAATTCTTAAAGCTTTGGTTGAGATGAACAAAGTCGAACTACTTAAAATTCGTTCGTATTTTGTATTTTCAAAACATTTTAATTCATTTTCATCCAGAGAATCTATTAGTCTTCTCCATGATAATTAAAAAAATTAGTATTGAAATTATAAATAAAATTCGTGATTTTATAAATGTTTTTCATAATTTCAGACTTTTCACGTTAATTATAAAATTTTTCTCTAAGATGAACCTAACAAATAGTTTTTCATGTCGAAAAATTTTTTTTTTAATGTAGGACTCGAAAGTTTTAGAATTCATCTAATAAATATGAATGAAGATTTTTTTATCTTTTATTTATTAATTTTATAATACTGAATACCCAGTTTTTCAGTAACAACACAAATGAAATAATAACACTGTGCAACAAAATTTAAGTTTGAAAAAGTTGATGAGCTCTCATTAGCAAAAATCGATAGTACATTGTTCCAAACGCATATATGTCGGAGAATTTTCAAAAGTTAGCTCTTGTTTACAAGTAATTAATTATTAATAATTCTAAATTCAAAATCGTATAACTCCCTCAATTTTCATCCGATTTTAGAAACGAAAAAAGGAAAATCGCTCTTTTAAATTGGGAAACCTATTTCTGCTGAAAAATTTGCGAAAAATTGCATTTTTTCGCAACTTTTTGCAAAAATTTTCGCATTTTTTTGAAAGTTTTCAAAACTCTTTGCAAACTAGCATTTTCGAAAAAAAGACATAAATTATTTATTTTTATGAAATTTGTATTGAAGTTCATTTAAAATATTAAAGTTTATAAAATATTGAAGTTTATAAAATTTTTAATAAAGTTATTAAATATTATCCCCGAAAATGAAACTTTGCGAAAATTTTTGCAAACTTTCGAAAAAATGCGAAAATTTTCGCAAACTTTTGAAGAAATGCGAAAATTTTTGCAAAAAGTTGCGAAAAAATGCAACTTTCCGCAAATTTTTCAGCAGAAATAGGTTCCCCAATTTAAAAGAGCGATTTTACTTTATTCGTTTTAAAAATCGAATGAAAATTGAGGGAGTTATATGATTTTGAATTTAGAATTTTCAATAATTAATTATTCGTATACAAGAACTAACTTTTGAAAATGCTCCGACATATATGCGTTTGGGGCCATGTACTAACGATTTTTGCTAACGAGAGCTCATCAACTTTTTCAAACTTAAATTTTGTTGCACAGTGTAATTTTCATCACTTCACAAATTTTTTCACGTGTAAGAATATTTTCAAAACTTATTATCTTTAACAAAACTGAATGCCTCAGTTATGAATACTTAATATTTTTTTCGAAGAGTCGACTTACATTGAAATTGAAAAATTTTTTTTACTTATTGAAATATATTTTTTAACAATCAACTCCCTGAAAAATGAGAAATTCATCATCAATAAATTCTTTCTCTAAATTCTACTTAAACAAACGAAAATAGTTACCACGAAAATCTAAATATTTTTTCAAAAAAACGCATTTTTTTTACTTATGAAGATTTTACATTTTTTTCCTAGAATCGACCAACATTGATGTTCAATAATTTTTTTTGCCTATTGGTACATATTTTTAAACCATCAATTTTTATAAAAAACTGAGTAATTTATCATTAAAAAATTTCTCTTCCAAATTCTACTTAAGCAAACGAAAATATATAGTTAACATGGATATCTAAATATTGTTTTGAAAAACGCATCTTTTTTAATTATGAATATTAAAAATTTTTTTCGTAGAAACGACTTCTATTGATATTCAAAAACTTTGTTGCTTATTTGAACATATTTTCAAACCATCAATTTCCTAAAAAACTGAGTAATTTATCATAAACGAATTCCTTTTCCAAATTTCACTTATGCAAACGAAAATAGTCAACCCGAAGATATGAATTTTTGTTTATAAAACATCTTTTTTTCTGTCATAAAAAAATCTTGATTTTGGATCTTGGTACGATTGTACAATTCCAAAACGATTTGCTAATTGAGACTGACAAACAGAAAAGCACTAGCTCCATTTTATTCAGTCAAGTTCAGCGGTCGAGTGTTCTTGATTCGACTTGGTAGAAACTAACCTCGCAAACAATAAAACAATTAATCTTCATGAAGATACATAAAAGCCGCTGCGGGTGATAAGAAAGCCGCGATTCGTTGAACGGGCAACTAGCAGGTAAAACAAGCAATTGATTAACGATAAGCCGCTGAGAAAGTCATGCGTCAGCACAGAGGTGAATTGATGGTCGGATTAGATGGCTCGTTGGTTCAAAGCAATTAGCTTTTCGCCGCGACCAAAGTTTTCACAATTGCTCTCGCCACACGATAATAATTGCTGGATTCCACTGCAGTCCAAAGCGATTCTCAATTTAATCATGGAATATCCTCTGTCACAATTTGTGGATCGAACAAATAAACATAATTGTTTTCATCAACGATAGAGGTTTACAATAATTACTGAAACTGGAAAAATATTATGCTTTGTCATACTCATAGAAAAATTGTTTGATAAACTTAATTAACAATTATTATCCTTGGAATATACTGAGATTAAAAAAAATTGTAATAACGTCGTGTTATCTGTATTTTGAAGCTTTTATTAAATTTTTCTGCTTTGGTTTACTATAATAAATGAAAAACTCAGCATCTTCAGACTTTTGTCTGAAAAAGAAAGCGGTCCTTAGTTTAATTATGGAATATCCTCACTCACGATTTGTGGATCAAATAAATGAACATAATTGTTTTCATCAACAATAGAGGTGAACAATAATTCCTAAAATAGAAAAAATAATATCCTTTGGCATACTACAAAAAAATTAGTTGAAAAACTTAACTAACAATTTTCATTCTTTGGAATATACTGAGAAAAAAAAATAGTAATAACGTCGTGTTATCTGTATTTTGAAGCTTTTATTAAATTCTTCTTCTGTCGTATTCTTATAATTAATGAAAAACTCAGCGTCTTCAGACTTTTGTAAGAACAAGTGTGAAACATCTAGCGAAATCAGGATACGCTTTTTATTTCATCTCATTTCGAAAAAGCCGAAAAACGTGAAAATGGAAAATTTTTAGATTCACGAAATTATTCTGGCAAAAGTGAAAATTGGAGATTGGGATAACGATTTCACATCTGATATCCTTAGTTTACGAAGTTATGAGGTATAGAATAATAATTGATAAATATGATTTATGTTTATTGTAGACGGAACTCGATGTGCCAGAAATCATATATGTTGGAGTTTAATAATCAAATTTCAAAACAACGTTATTTCAAGACGTGAAAAACGAGGAGGTTATCAGTAGACGATTAAAATTGAACAAATGATTCAGCTTAATAAATATAGAAAATATTTTACTTTTTTATTACAGACTTAGTAATAAACTGACCTTAAACACAAGCAATAAATAACTATTCTAAAATGAATTCTAATAAAATAATGTATAGTAAGTTATATATAATATATAAAGAATATATGAATAAAATCAAAAATAAATAAATATTAAATAAATTTTTATGATTCTAAAATATTGAAGATTTGAAGAAATGACTGAAGTGTAAGATCGTGAAATTGTAGGAAAGAACCTTTAAATAATTCATAATTTTTTGTATATTTATGAACATTACATTCGTAAGCTACATGAAATATCCATTCTTACATTACATTCAAATATAATTTAAGGTCTGCATACTAAATTCTATACATACAACATGTACTGTGGTATGAAACAAAAAATCTGAAAATATTCATGTTGACTTCTAACAATTTGAAGTAGAAAAATTATAAAGTAAAAATCAAAATTCTGTGATATACCACAGAATAAATTTATGTATTAAGAAATACAAAAAAATGATGCAATACTATAAATGAAATTATAGGTACATTTTTCGAAATCAACATTTTATTTCTCTACAGTTTGTGAAACAAATATTTTCAGTTTACTTTACGAACTGCAAGTTGGGATTGTAAAATAAAGACAATTTGTTTCAACAAAATTGTATTTAGCATCTTCTAAAACATGATTTACAAAATGCAATTTACAAAATGATAGGCATTCGCTTTCTTCGTCTAACTTAACAAAAGGGAATAGATTATTTCAGTAATTTCTTTGTTTGTTTCAGTAGCAATAATGAGGAAGAATTTATTGTATGAATCTCAAAAGAACAAGTTTTGACAAAGAAGCGCCTAACGAACTCAACAGTTGACCCTTTATCTATTAGCAGTGTAAATAGAATAAACTTCATTAGTAATTTCTAGATATTGACCTTCTAAGAGAAACGTACCAGAATAATAATGTTTACTTGGGGTTTCTCACAATCAGACGTTGGGGAGATTTCTTCTCTATAATTTCAAGAATTCGTTGGTATAAGTTCTCGTCCAAGAGTAATGGGAGAAGTCAGAATTAAATTGTAGTAAAACAACAAATCTCTCTTACTTCGATAATTAGCTGAAATCGAAGGTTTATGCAATAGTGAATTTTACAATATCGCAAAATAGAAGGTATAATTATTCTTGATTGAAAATTATATTCACCAGAATTTTTTTTTTCAAAGTCAACATTTTTGGTTCATTAGACTGATGGACTGAAATTTTTTTATAAAAAAAAATATTTTAATATTAAACGGATATTAGAGACAACGTTTCGTGATCAGCGAGTGAAAATTCCATGGAATATTTTAAATTAACAGAATGGAGGAATAAACTCTGTGAAAAGGGTCAAAATTGAAGACAAAAAAAAATCATAATTTTGTTCAGATATAACATTTTACTTGAGATGCAACAATTTTTAAAAATATTTCTTCACTTTGAATTATCTCATGCATGAACAGTAAAATTCGAAATTCGTAATTTTAATAAAGGGAAGCGACGCTGTGAAACTTTTTTGTAAAAATTATAATACTGAATTTCTCAAGGATCCTTTTAGCAAATTATCATTGAAACATATTTAAAAGTTATATTAACAATAGAAACCGATCATCATTATGGTAGGGGAAAGTGAGGTAATGACGGCATAGCTTATATTCAGCATCAAATCACATCCAAAAATTGACATTTTTGATCAAACGAAATTTAAGATAACAAGTGTAACTCAAATGCTAACAAAGTATATCAGCAGATTTAAAAAATTTTGATTCAAACTAAAAAAATTTAGAATCTTTAAAAAAAGTTGGTTTTCGTGATTTTGAAAAATGGTGGGGTAATGACGATCACTCTCAAAAAACCGACAAAAAATCGCACATATATCAACACTAATTGCTGTGAATACTAAATGAAGGCTCTGTGAAGGAAAACAATTGGAAATTCGAAAATTTTGTTATTCTAACTTCATTGATAGCTCACAAAAAGGGCAAGAGAAATAAAACGGAACCATATTGAAAAAAATGCCTTAAACTTAGAATGCAACGACATTAATTTTCATCGTCATCATCGAGATCTGAGTCGCAGTTATCGCATGTATAATAAAAGCACAATTGATAAATAACAGGTACCCCACCTCTAGTGGCCGTCATTCCCCCACTGGCTTTATTTTGAGCAAGTATGCACTACACATAAACTATGCAAGACACATGAAAAATTTTACTTGATTTAGAAAGCTAATATCAATAGCAACATTTTAACATATCCACCTCGATTGTGTAGCTGAAAGTGTTGATGAAATAATCGATATTTTGAACATCTTATAAAACTTTCGGATAGTTACGTATCGGCACTGGTCTAGAACTACAAGTTATAATGAATCCACACACTTCAGCATCTACTTAAAAACAAGCTTATGGAATAAGCTTTCTGTCACAGTAAACGGTTCAGACCTACGTCAATTTTAAGTACCGAAAAATGGTGATGGCCGTTATTACCCTATGGCCGTCATTACCCCACTTTCCCTTACTGATAACATGATACGAAGAATAATATTGCTATTAGGATTCAGCAAATTTGTTTCGGACAAAAATGGCTAAGGCTTGAATAATATTAATAACATATATATATATATATATATATATATATATATATATATAAGAAATTACAAAAGTTCTACTTTTCTGGAGTATATATGTTTTTTTCTCCTAAAAAAGATCCTTCATCTTCAGCTTTAAATTAAAATCTGCCTTGTCGCTGCAAAACGCGGAATCAGAATGCGTCGCGCACTTCGTATCGTTTGTCTTCGGAAATCCGATTAAGCCGAAAGTTCGATACGTATTACACGGAACGTCTAAGCTTGATATCGGAAAACCATACATCCTTCCCGTATTGATTCTTTCTCGTTTCGTTAGCGCGTCCTGCGAGTTCATAGCATTAAATTCGTTCTTTCAAAGATATTCGAGTGATTAGTTTTCAACTCAGGTCTTTCTTTAGAGTACAAGAACTAATGCAATTACTATTTCCTGGGCATTCAAAGAATCCAACGACCTCTCTCGTGCAAAAATGTAAAAAATCGGTCATACTCATCAAACTCTTCCGTCGCCTGGGATTGAATTCTGAATTAAAAATTCTTCTAGAGTTAGGAATCTACTTGATTCCGTGTTGTGCACTTAAAACTTTTAAATGAAAGCAGGTCTTTGAACGAATTTACATTTTTCTAAAAAAAAACTCGTCAGAACCGAAGGATTTTTCTTCGGATACAGATGGTTTCTTTTGATGTACCTCATTGAGTTTGGAATTTTCTGGGTTAAGAACTTGTACTCGTATCTCTCGAAATTATATCAACTGATGCATTAAGCTGGAAAGCAAAAGTTATACATATATTTTCTTTTATCCTATGAAATAACAGAAGCGAAGAGAAGTCAGTTCGAGAAAAACATGTTTTCCAGGTATTTTATTTGTATTTTCGAGCATTGGAAACGTAACAAAAAACTTGAAAACGTTTGATAAACGTCGGCCATGTTGTTCACGAAATATGATTCTCGTCCTTGACAAAATCTCATCGTGAGCTAGTCGTTCCGAACTGTTGGATAATTTAATTAAACTTAACCTCCAGCTCGATGTATGCCACGAGCTCTCTATCTTTTGTCATTAGGTTCCTAAATTGTAGAATAAATCGCATTTCGTGCTCAATCTCGAGTCGTGGTAAAAGGATTTTCCCGTATGCACTCTGCAGCGTTTTGTAGCTCGTCGAAAAGTTATGGCAGAGGGTACGTCGTTTTTCCCATAAATGATCGCTTTTAGATAAAATGAGCACTTCGAGAGCAAATCGTTCAGAAACTGCAGTAATCGATCAAACGCTGCTTTTTGACGGCACCTATTAAATAATTTTCCTTTGTATGACTGAAGAATATTTTATTCATAGAGTGCTGTAGTTGCAATCTTTGTGAAAATTCGTGAAAACAATCTTATTGAGGTTACAAAATTATGTGTGAAAAAGTAAGTGTGATAGTCGTGTTCAACAAATCTGGATTTCGTCTCAGGCTCACAATGTGTATTAATTGTTTTCTAGGTCGAACCGAAAACGAGATTAATGGAATTACTTTTCTCTTCTTTCACGCTGCTTTTTGGAAACAGAACAACGTTACTTATCTTAAGGTAAGACTTCTTGTGACTGCATTATTGAATTCGAAATCCGCAATTCACCACAGGGGCGGGGGGGGGGAGGTGACGTGCTTTATTTTTAAAGCACTTGGTTTTTTCAGACGTTAAAATAAATTGCAAAAAAATACTCTAAGATGAATATACAAAGCAAAAAAATCGTGTTCTATGCAATGAGAGTTTGAAATTTTAAAAACTGATACAATTTTTTTACTATTAACCTAAACGAAATCATACTTGAAAATTTTACCAAATTTTAAGTTGTAAATCTAATTGGGTTTTTCATGAAGAATCGTCAATGGAACTTTTCTTCGAAATTATTTTGATTAAACGATTGAATCTCGAAGGAATTTTCCACTATAAACTATGATGGAAAACTAACAGTATTTTTAATAAATAAGTATAAATCAGCATTTTATTTGAAATTTAATGAAAAACAATGTTTTCCATTTGAAAACCAGACTAGATCACTACTGACCAAATAAAAAAAATTTTTCTAGCAATCTTACTGGATATCTTGCTAAGAAAGAACTTGAATTTTTATTTATAAAATCCGGGCGTTTTTATAGTTGAAACACTAATTTCGTTTATATTAAAACATAAACGTTGAACTCTATTTCAAAATTGAATTGGGTGTAAGGTTAAAATTGTAATTGCATTGATATTCGAGAAATTCAAATGAAATTCATAATTGTGAAATTAAAATTCTACTTGAAGCTCTAACTAAACTGATAATATAGATGAATTTGAAAGGAATTTACTAATTCATTATTTCTATGTTGACATTAAGTTGGTTATATACAGGGTGTACCAAAATCCTCGTATCAAAAAGAAATCTTATATTCCTTTTTGAATTTCAGGTCGAAAAGTCCTTTGCCACTTTTTACACATCATAAAATTGAAAAAGTTATTTAACTTTGAAATTTAAATAATAAATGCGCTTTTTTTACAAGTTGGGATAAAAACCACGAACTAAACTCTACCCAAATTTTCATTTATATTTTTCTGAGTCGAAAAATCCTTTGCCACTTTTAGCAAAACTCAAAATAAAAAAAAAATTTGAGTTAAAAGTTTCAACCAATCAGATTTCTTAGATTTTGAACTAGAATATCTTTTTTCATTTTGAGTTTTTTGAAAAGTGGCAAAGGACTTTTCGACTCAGAAAAATATGAAGAAAATTAGGTTATAGTTTGATTCGTGGTTTGCATCCTCACTTGTCGAAAAAGCGTATTTATTGTTTAAATTTCAATCTTGAATAACTTTTTTGGTTTTGAGTTTTGTAAAAAGTGGCAAAGGACTTTTCGACTTGAAATTCAATAAGGAATATTGGATTTTTTTTAGTACGGGGATCTTGATACACCCTGTATTTGTAAATATATAAGATTATTGAACGTGCATGCATAAGAATTTTCTAGATTAAACTTGAATTCCCGAGTGAAAGTGTTGTTAGATTTCCTAAATAAATTTGATTTTTTCAGTAAATATCAATTCTGACTTCGATTCATGATTCAGTGGAATATTTCAAACGAATTTCATGTGGATCCCAAAATAAAATGTCATTTACAATCTTTTTCGAAGATCTAGTACGATTTCAAAGTAGAAAAAAATTCAATTTTTTTTTGAGATTCATTTGGTTTCCGAAATAACAATCGAAAGAAAATCAACTGATTCTTTCTCTGCATTTTATTAACACAAGTCTCATCAAGTCAATAAACAGACATTAAATTGGGTTTTTACAAAATAATTGGATTTCCATAATTTTATTAGAGATCTAGACAGTTTTTGAACTATAAATTTCATACATAAATATTTTAATCTATCAATATATTTTCTTCTAAAAATCTAGTCGGCTTTTTTAAGTGTAATCATATTCCACATATGTTCGCATATAAATATATTGTCAATTTCAACTTCTTCAACCTCTGATGTTTTTGGACGAACACCTTTCACAGAAATATTAAGCAATAAGCAGTTTGAAAAAGTTTTTACATTGTATCTTTATCTAAGAATTTTTTTGAGTTTTTCATCAATAACAACTTAAAATTGCTGAACCCTTTAGAATTTCATGAACTCAAGTTATTATAACAGAAAAAATATTCCAAGAAATTTACTGATCCATCGCAAAATAATCGATTCAACAGTCATAAAAAAATATACTTTATTACTCAATTTCCACGTTTAATAAACTAATATAATTCCACTAACGAATGTAATCAATATACTACAAAAAATAAAAAATTAAACGTCATTTTTATTCTTAGAATCTTTACAATCAAAAAAAAACAGATGAATTTAATGTCTACGTATAAATTATCCAATGACTGACAATCATTTCATTTGTAGAATATTATTTAGAATTCAGTTATGATATTCAAGACAAAAACGTTGAAATAAAGAAGTGCAGTTCCTTTTTTGATGATTTGAAAATAGATGTGTCTTAAAAAATCACATTTAGTAATTGAAGAGTTTGTAAATTAATCCCTCAGAACGGTTATTCTTCCACGACATTGATTGTTAAAAGAAAAATACTTCCAAATCGCTGATTACTTGCTCGTTAATATTTTCTGCGCCTCCCATATTGGTCTAGCGCACTCTAAATGTAGAAACGAGGGAGATAAGTATGCAAATGAGTGACGATAGTAGCCGCACATGCAAGTCACATGCGTGAATCTAGGCAACGGGTTTATCTGAACAATAATGAACGGTCGCTGAACGAGCACGGACGTTGTTACTCCGTGATTCTTAATTATTTCGGTGAGAAACTCTTTTCAAAGTTCCAAGCACTGAACAATAAGCGAGGAGATCATTAAGGATTGTCTTTATTTCCAAAGCTCATTCTTTTAGCTTCTCGCTTTGTTCAGAAAATTTGTTTGCTGATGTTTAATTCAGACTGGGGGTCTGCGTTTGGGTGAAAAATAATCTAACGCCCTCGAAATCGCATTTATGCTGCTACGAAAGTTCAGCGTGGAGTTGGGATAATTCGGAAGCGTGAAGGACGAGGTGTTTTTGCTTTCAATTATTGTGCATCGAGTATTTCATTCCTGTTTCACGGATCGTGTGGTGGACTTGAACGTTTTTCTTTTTATTTTCACCGAATGTTTTAAGTCAACATTATATGAAACTCTCGTGGATTAGAATTATTGAAGAGTGTAATTTGTTGAGGAAATTATAATTCAGAACTGGATTTATTGGATTACACTGTGCAACACAAAATTTGAGCAGGAAAAATGATAGCGAAAATGGAATCTAGACGACATTTTAAGATATACGTGTCTCGGGTTTTTTTTGGATTAGCTCTTATAAACGAGTTATTCAACGAATATTTATATCTTTTTTCTCTTTCTAGCACATTTTACGAGTATGGCTGTCTCTCTCGCACCTTAAATGTTAAATGAACAACTTTATTTAGCTAATTTAGCGAAACCCTGAGACACGTGTATCATCAAATGTAGTTTTGATTCTATTTTTGCTATTTTCATGCCAGCTCATTAAAGTGACTTGAAGTTTGTTGCACAGTGTTATTTGCGGATGCGAAAAGTTTTTCATGAATTATGGATTTTCGTTAAATATCTACTTAAAATGATAAATATTCTCCTTTTTTTGGCTTAGCAAGTCTTGGAATGACTTGAAAATTTTTCTTTTTTATTTCCACTGAATATTTTGAGTCATCATCATATGAAATTCTCGTGGATTTGAGTTATTAAGGACTGTACTTTATTGAACACATTAATAAAATTCAGAATTGGATTAGCTGGATCATTTGCGAATGGGAAAAGTTTTTGATGAATGATGGATTTCTGTCAAGTATCTACAAAAAAAATTGTAAATATTATTTTTTTTTTGCCTAGCAAGTCTTGAAATTAAGTTTCATTAAGATCATTTGAAGTCAGTCATTAGGCAAAAGTTATAAACAACACATTACTTGTTGAAAATTTAAGCTTCGAGTCTGGAAACAACTGAAAACTATGTTACAATAATTCAAAGAATTCTTTAAATGATTTCAATAATTTCCTTCCGAAATTGTCCTGCAAATCTAATATTTTATATTTTTCAAAATGCATGTATTACACTTCACGAATGATCATTTTTTTTTTTTTTTTTTGAAAATTTCCTATTACTTTGCAATTTTATTTGCAATGATAGATATGCAATGATATTTTCGAGTATGTTAATTGCAAACTGGAAAGCTTGTATACATAATAATGTAATGTGTTATTATTAACCTTTACTAATCAATCAAATGGTCGTAATGTGTATGAAATAGAGTCTGTAAACTTATTACATTGAAATTCTTTGCTGAAGAGAATAGCAACCTATAATGAGTAGATTTTAGTGTGCATTTCAATGATGAACATGATTCTCTTGTTTATTTATGATCTTTTACAAATAAATTATTTTGAGTTCTAATATGACTAATATGGATTATTTCATAAATTAAGATATTATTTGAATGGAGTACAGAATATATTTTTTTCGACATTTCCGTTTTCAGAATTCTGAAAAACCGAAAATTTTTATAATACTTTATTAAAAACAGTAATATTTCAAAACAGAAAAATAAAAAATCAAGTTACCTTTTCAGTTCAATATCATTCAAATCGGAAGGTTTTGAATGCTTAGAATATTTTTTTTTAATTCACACTTTCATCAGCATAAATATACTGGAATAAAAAAAAAGGTTGATGAAACACTACGAGATATAATCCTGCACTTTGATACATATTTATTTAAATATATGCAGTATGTATAAATTATTTTCAAAATGAGATAATTTCAAAAAAAAATTTTTTTTCTAAAATTGATTTCAAACGTTATGATTATACTAGTTCTAGGGTCATGCATTACTTTTTTTAAACTTTGTTTTATTAGTTGTTTTTTTATTTACAGAAGAAAATATAACTGACTTGTAATTGTTCAGTGTTAAAAATATGTTTTTAAATAATTATAATAAAAATATTCAATAAGAAGTAATATGATCATGATAATAAAAATGTTCAACTCCGATTGCAATTAACATTTAAATCCGGATTTCATTAAACAAAAACATCCGTCACTTGAATAATTATAAATATAATAAATATAAAAGAAAAAAGAAAAAAGGTGAAATTTCTGCATTTCAGACTGAAACCGCACTGATGTACGACGCAGTGCTACTATTTTCCAAGGCTTTGCACGATTTCGACAGTACTTTACAAATTGAGATCAAGTCGCTGTCCTGTGATTCTTCAGACACTTGGCCTCATGGAGAGTCGCTCATTAATTACATGAAAGTAGTACGTATAAATTATCATTGAAGTTCTTCCACAAACGCATTTTCATCGTGACATTTCTCTAGAAATATATGTGTTGTAGACATATATTTTTTTTCACATAGAATATCATCGAATAAAAACCAATTCAATGCATGTTTGTTCAGTTTTAAAAATAAAGTGCTGAAAATATTTACTTTTTTTAAAAAAACTCCAAATTGAAGTTATGCTTATAAAAGGTACGAAAATATGGAAAAATCTGGTTACATCCATTTTTTGAATTTTTTAAATTCGAATATTTACTGTCTTTTAACAAGTTTTCCAATGACAGAATCTATCTCGCTACGATATATACCTAATTTTGAGTTATCACGATGATGCTTACTGGACAAATTAATTTTACGGAGTAACGGCATTTAGCCAATACAGAATGACATGACGCTCCATTAGAGCAATATGGTTAATCCGACTACATCCTTATTAATGGCTGCCCGGAGTGTCACGATATTCCCAAAGCTTTGATCACATCTGTGAATGCAACATGAATGTCATATTCTTGTTTTTTACCCCATGTAAATTTGTTTTAACATTTATTTATTTTAAATAAAAAAAAAATAAATAAAAAAGAATGTAAAGTTCCAGTAACAAACTTGTTCAGTATTTTCAGTTCTTATTAAAAAAATTATCGTTGATCGATATTATACCAAATAAATTGTTGCTGGAACCAAACATTTCTTTCTGTTTACGTCTCTTGATTTTCCGTGAAAAGAAAAATTCAATTCCTGACAATTTATCTCCAATGAGGAGAATCGTGATTTTACTTGGCAATAAATATTATTTCCTCAGGTAGAAATGCCGGGGCTGAGTGGAATCATCAAGTTCGATCATCAAGGTTTCAGATCCGATTTCGTGCTTGACATAGTAGAGCTCAATAGCAAAGAAGGGCTTATAAAGGTCGGAACTTGGAACAACATCAAAGGCATTAATTTTACTAGAAGCTACAACGAAGCCTACACAGGAATAGTGGAGAACATGCAAAACAAGACTTTCAAAATCACAACAATTTTGGTGAGTTCAAAATCACTTTAAAAGAAGCACAAAATGTAAATTACTGAATTTCCTGCTTTTCCTGAACAAGACGAGTTAATTTCTGGTTCGCAAAGTCATCAAAGCACTTAAACATCAAGATACTTAAATTGTTTGAACATCCTCAATCCGAGGCAACTTGGAGCGACGTATTGAAAATGCAAGGTAATATCGCATACGTCAGAAGAATTTGTAATTTTCTCACCGGCTGTTACAAATTTCTACTGAGGCATCAATTTATTTCCAACGCCAATAGTCTCGTAAATTCCACGGCCATATATTTTGCGGGCGTGTTAGGGATTCGCGATGTACGCGTATCTTCACATGCCTGCGCATGATGATGTACCCAGGTAAATATTGGCCATGTAATATGCGCTACTGCGGCTGGGTATCCCACAGATATGCGCCCACTGAGGTTCGCTGAATACAGGAGAAAGTATATTGCGGTCATTGCGGAAAATTGTCGGTGACTTGGAAACCTGAAGTAGTCTTGTATGAAGGGATAACGAATTTGTAAAGCCGTGCTTAATTTTTCGTGGGGTCGCGTGGGACGAGGAACTCTTTGGGTTATTGGGTTTCTTGACTGTTATGAAATTTGGGAGATTTTCTCTTTAGCTTGAAGTGCAGTTTTAGATTACAAAAAGTGAAAAAGAACATTTTTATCTTGAAATAGGAATACTAATTTTACAACATTTTGTATTTACAAAAATATTTTTTGATGGTTTTTTTTTTCTGAATAAGTTCTTCAAAACACTTTTTTCGAATTAAATTCATATACAAATGTTGTTTCCTGAAATTCATACGCAAATAACATTTTACTTACAAATCAAAATACATATTTGTGAAAATTTCAAAACATTCAGAATCCATTAATTCATCTATAAGTTCATTTTGTGCAACAGTACAAGTAACAAATTTTGTTTTCTGAAAATCATACGCAAATAACACTTCACTTACAAATCGAAATGGAGATTTGTGAAAATTTCAAAACATTCAAAATCCATTAATTCATTAATAAGTTCATTTTGTGCAACAGTGCAAGTAAAAAAAAAGGCAATATTTTTTGTTTCATAATGCTATCGTTTTCAATCCTGAAAGTTCAATTGAGTGTCGGTGAAAAAAAATTTATGCTCGCACCTACCATAATCCATATAATGAATATAAATATAAACCTTATATTTTATAATCCAGTTAAAAGTAGGTAAACTTTGTATCAGATGATACGAGGTTTGTTCAAAAAGTATCGCGAATTTCATGTTTTTTCAAGAATTATTTATTTATTCATGAATATCTATTTTGTCCTCTTCAAAGTAATCCCC
>JAPYZL010208488.1:0-20723 GCA_030522825.1 Platygaster orseoliae | reverse complement strand
CTGCTTTTATAAGGACCTCGAATCGATTTTTTAATGGATAACAAGAACAGCTGTTATAAATAGACATATTTATATTCATTGCATTATTGAAGATTACAAAAAGCGAACAAAATCACAAAAAGCGAACAAAATAACACGGTGTTCCACTTCTACCGGGTATCCGACGACACACACCCAAGTTTTTTTTATTATTCCCAAACTAAGAATAAGAAAAATTCATTTTTTCTTTCGTAATTTTAGAAGTTTTACAATTATGAGTGTAAAATGACTGCGATTTTCGTAAATATTGTTCACTTAAATTGTAATCGAATCGTCACTATTTCAGTGGAGGAATGAAGAGCAAAGGAAATTGCTGCGGAGCTGCTCTGAGTGCTTTGGCTCTGCTAGCTTTTTTGTTTCTCATCAATGCAATGCAGGTTATAAAATAAAATATTTTCAATTCATTCTCGAAAATTTCAAATAACAAAATTATGAATTTCAAAAAAGTCAGTCCAATACCCGAGATTAAAAATGTATCAACTCTTGAATATCCAAAATTCCATCATCCTTGTACAGCCCAATTTTAAATTTATAGCAATCGCTGGATGAAAATTTTACATCGACAACTGTGGAACCCATTCCAAGCAACTTCTTACTCAAAGATGAACAATCTTCAGCGCCTCGAGATACCGATAAAAATGATGAAAAAAGCAAAGAAATTGTTTGGAACAGCAATGAACTCAAACTTGATACTTTTTCGGAACCAGCCAATAAAAATCGACCCCATGTATAATACGAATATGAACAATAACTGTTATTTAAAATTTTAAAAAATCTCCTATCCTTCGAAATATTGGCCCTAAACGTGTTACGTCGATTTTAATTTCAAAGGGTCAATAAATGTATTGACTTCATCACAAAATTTCTCATACATGAATTCAAAAAATCTTCTTCGATGTTATTTAGAAAAATTTACCAATACATATGCTAGGAAGAAAAAAAACAATTGTTTATGCATAAGAAAACAAGTATGTACATTTATTTTGTGTGATGTAGTTACATTATATTTTATAACTATTATTATTAAAAACTGGTAAATACCATTTCCGCGCAATCGTGACGTCGCAGAAAATAAGCGGCGGTCAATAAACTTGTACCCGAAATATTTTTCATACACACACGCATTAAATTATATTCGCACAACACTTTCCCAGTTAAAAAATGCCTTGTTTTAATTCAAAAATTAAAGCAAAATTTTCAGAGCGGTGTAAAATTATCACAGGACACCAAATTTTATGCGCTTTGTATTTTCAACCATCGACGATTGGAAGAATGACAAAAAATTCGATAGTGTTCAAAGAATTTCAAGTACGATTTTATTTTTTAAAAAGATAAAAACAAAGGTGAAATATGTACAATTTCACGATTTTTGGTTTTACATGTTTCGTACAGGGACGACAAATTATTGCAGAATGTTGCGATAAATGCAAAAAATACATTTTTCTTGTTCGGTTAATGACTTTGAGTCGGCGGGATTAATGGAAATGTTTGTCAGTCTTAGTCGCGCTGTATCGAATCAATGCAATTGGAACGAAAGCGGAAATTAATTGTTGATTTCGTGTTTTTGCAATTAGTCGGCTTTTCGGGGTTTGCGTTTTCGCGGATTCGGCGTGTTGGGCGCGGAAGCGTCTTTATTTCGTCCTTCAGATTTGTCAGAGCCGGAGTCTTCCTCGTCAACAAGATCGTCTTGAACGTTTTCCACGATTTCAGGTTTCTTTTTGTTTTGCAGAGAAGAATCTTTTGGTGGGTAAATGAAATCGATGATGCAAACAATTATCTGGAAATATGAAAATTGTTGTTAATGAAAAAGAATTTATATCGCAGAATGAAAAATTATTTTATTTATCTAATCGTAAAAAACATAATGTAATCAACGAAAATTTTCTGATTCTGAAAAAGGCTCAAAAATCGTGAATTTATCAAATTCAAGACTGATTATTGTAAGTATTATGCAAAAAATCGTAAAATTCCATCGCCTGAATTTATAAATCAAAAATTCTTACCAGGCCCAAAATCGCTCCAAGAACAATAGTAGTGATAGCAAAAATCAAGTAACTTCCCCAAGTTGGTAGGCCAAAATCTTCCATGAGTCTGCTGTGAACACCCTTAAAAATTCCAATATTTTTCCATCAGTCAAAAATATAAATAAAAAAATAATTTTGAATAATAAATTAATGAATGACACAACAAAAACCTACTTTAAAAAATAGCTGTTTTTTTAGTATCACAAATAACACATTTATGGACATAGGCAGGGTGAGCAGGGGGAGAGGGGGGGGGGCAATGCCCTCCCCTAAATGTTCATGAATAAAAAATTTTTACTGCTCAAGTTAGTGGCGTATGCAGAAAAAACTTTCGGGGGAGTTTTTCGAAAAAAAAAATATACACATATATATCCTTCAAGAATTCATCATTTTTAATCCTTAAAGATGTGGTTACCAGAGTACGATTTTCCAATTTTTTTCAAGTCAAAAGTTGTATATTTTTTCATGTTTATATAAAATGCGATTGAATTCAATTTTTGTGATTTTCAGATAGTTGAGTTAAGAACTTTATTTTCTCATGCTTTTAGTGTTTTTTCACAACCTATTTTATGATTTTTTTTTGAATATTTATAGATCAACATTTTACAGATTTTTGATAAAATCATAGTACGCAGATTTCAAGTATTTAATATGCTATGGTATTGAAATTATCTTGTTGACTATTTTATTTACTATTTATTATCTATCATCGTTAGCTATATTTAACATTTGTATTGCTTTAAAAATGTTCAGTTATATTTTGTATAGTCAAACATTTATGAATATAATTTCATTTCAGAAAAATTTTTTTCAAGTTATGATAATTATTATTTTGAGTTAGAAAAACTAAAAATTTTGGACTCGTTTTGAATTTTACTGATTTTTTAAATTATTATCGTTATTTTTATAAATATTTTTTTCATCATTATCACTTTCGTTTATTTTTGGTGAAATAATATTGGAAAGAAAATTTTCTTCATATAGTTTTTGGATAAAAAAAGATTTTACAGTATTTCTCGCATTTTTGTCTATTTACAAAAATCAAAAGTATTTTTTATTGTTTTTTTCAGATTTCCAGTATTTTCATAGATATTTATAAATCAATTCTGAAAATGTAATGCTGTAGAATGCAAATATCGATAGATTTTTGATAATTTCATAGATTTTCAGGATAATTAAGTCGTCAATTTTAAGTATTTTTTATGTATCCCTTTAATTTTCTTTTGTTTTCAGTACTTATACAATTTTTGTATCGTTTTATAGAATTTTTATACATTGCCATTCGTACAGATTTTTCAGAAACACAATTTTTTCATAGAATTCAATAACTTTTAGTATTTTTCAAATATTGTATGGCGAAAGATTCTCTGGTATTTTTATGAATTTCTGTCTAAATTTTTTATAACTTAATTTCCAAGTTTCAAAGTTTGTAGATTCTTATAAAATTTTCATAAATTTAGATCTTTTTCTAAAAATTGGCAATGCAATTTCTTATATTGAATTCCTTGGTTTATCAAATTCTTATAATAATAAGTCATATTATCATAATATTAGTCATATATATCTCGACATAATAAGACATAAATAAAAGATATCGTTTTGTGACTTGGTCGATGACGAAAATTCCCACCCACCCTCCCTCCCCCTAATAGAAATCCTGACTACGCCCTTGAAAACATTGCATAATAAAACTGTTAAAACAACAAATAAAAATTTCAGAAACAGAGCAGACATTGAAATCGCTTCATCAAATACTCTTTTTTCAAAAATAGCACTCAATTACTCAAATCTAATCAAGTTAGTGTGAAAAATAAACGTAATAAAATTAATCAAATACAAAATTCGTTAACGAAAATTTGCTGAAACATGCATTAAAATAAGAACTTTACCCTGAGAACTTGCGACATTCGGAATAAATGGCTGATGAAAGACATGGTAATAGAAGTCGGACTCTTCCAGCTCGGAATCGGTTCAACTTTCATCCACGTTTTTTCAGATACATAATCAACAAGCGAATCCTTGTCCCTTGGACTTTTGAATTGTCGAAAAACGCCGTCTTTGACACTGTAAAATAATCGAAAAACCAATTTTTAAAACATGTTTGCATTTAAATTTGTTCTCTATCAATCAATTATACACATCATCAGTGTTCTTAAACTAAAATTTTTTTTTTGTGTAATCTATTACATTTTTTCAATAGCTTTTCATAATTTTTTATAACGTTTGGAAATTAAGATAAACATAAATACTGACTGATAAATTGTTGGCAATGCAGTGACCATGAATCGACCACTTAAACCAGGAGAATCTGTGACGTCAATTTTCGCAACTCCAATGTTTAAATCTTTTTTCCATGACGCCAAATACTCCCATGCTGACTCTAAATTTTTGCATGCTGGACACCAAGGTGCGTAGCTGTAAGAATTCATTTATTATTCATTTGTGCAAAAAATGCAGAACATGTTGCAATTGTATTACATTTAGTAAAAAATTCTCCCAGCAATTCAGAGTAAGATTTAGACCAAAATAACAGAATTTTGTCTTCAG
Organism: Platygaster orseoliae; assembly: GCA_030522825.1. Lineage (NCBI taxonomy): Eukaryota > Metazoa > Arthropoda > Insecta > Hymenoptera > Platygastridae > Platygaster > Platygaster orseoliae. The sequence goes on along the minus strand of JAPYZL010208488.1, from coordinate 16,113 downwards.
ACATAATTTGAACTAGAGAAATAACAATATACAATATTAGCATTTTTATTAGAAGAAATAATTAAAAACAATTATTCAACATTCTGTTTTTCTAGATTCTGTATAGTTATGGCATTCAAAAAATTAAAATTTTTATTTCAGTCAAATAAATAAAATTCCAATAGAATTTCTATAAAGTAGATATGTAATTAAACAGGGTAATATTATTTCACTACTTATATCAAGTATTGTGAATAATCTTGAATAAAAAAATTGTTTTTAAACTTTTTGTAAATTAGTAAAATTCTACTAGTTTACACTTATTAAGTGCATAGTGAGACTGAAAAGAATATTTTCAATGTTTTAGTTGATTTTTCATTCAATAACAATTTAAATAATTAGTATCTGAATAAAAAGCCTGTAAGTTACATTATTCACATAAATATGCAGATAATTAGGAATACTTCAAGTTTGCACCTTTCAGATGAAATGAATTATGAAAATAAAATAAACTTTCATACGCAATTTATTAAAAAAATGTATAAAAAATATCTTTGAGCCATTCAAAATGTTCAATATTAATATACGTGATCAAATTTTAAAAGATGTATTAAAAAATTTGTAAAAATCGAAAAAAATTTTCTAATCTCCAAGCAAAGAAAAGTCAGTTCATGAATTTATGCTTATTACCAGACTCCTGAAAAATGTTCTAACAATGAAACAATAAAAAGCAGCAACTCATGTGTCTTTCTGAAAAGTATTCAAATTTCTGAGCTGAAAAAAATGAAAATAGAATATTGATATAAAGGAAAAACCGTTTTCTTGACAGGTCAAATTATTTCATCACTTTTCAACAGCCATTGAAAATGTAAGAAAACCTAGGACAATTGATTAATAATTTTTAAAAATTTTTATTGATGGAAAAAAATTATTTCAAAACTTCTAATTTGTATAAATGAATGAATATTTTCAAAAATGTCAATAATTTCAACTAATGAAAAACTCTTTTTAATGTAATTATAAAAGTTTTGGGGAAATTTATAGAAAATTGATTTGAATTAGAACTTTTTTGTTGTTTTTATAAAATAATATTAAAAGAAATTTGAAAAATTAAGAAAAAATTTACATGTACCAAAAAACATTATTAGATGTTATTTTTAAGACACATTATTTGAAAAAAAAAACTTGGAAAAAGAACAAAATTATATTAGATATAGTTAGGTTGTTGCATGAACAAACTGAAATAATGATTTATTTTATCACATTGCACATATTAATTTTGAAAAATAAATATTTTTATAAACTTTTATGAATGTTTTAATATTCATATACCTTTCATTCATAGATATTGTTTAATAATAAAATTACTTTTTTTAAATGATATACAAATAAATAAAACCTTACAAATTTCTTGAACATAAAATTGTAATATTTCATTTATTTCATCATAGTTATTTCATTATCAATTTTTAACGATATCCAGGCTTTTCACAATATATAATAAATTTATTTTACATATATTTCGAAGAATTTTAGAGAATCGAAAAAATGTTTCTAATCTCAAATCAAAGGAAAATCATAGTTTATGAATTAATGATTATAATTAGATCCCTGAAAATTAAGAAAAGTAATTCACTAAATGTTATAACAAATATACAACAATAAAAAGCAGCAACTTTCTAGTCTTTATAAAAAGTATTCAAATTTCGGAGCTGAAAAAACTGAAAATAAAATATTGATATCAAGAAAAAACTGTTTTATTGACACATTAAATTATTTAATTACTTTTAAACAGCAATTGAAAATGTAAGAAAACCTAGAACAATTAGTTAAGAATTTTCCAAAATTTTTATGGATGAAAAAAAAATTATTTCAAAAGTTTTAATTTTTATAAATTAGTGGATATTTTCGAAAATGTAAATAATTTGAACTTGTAAAAAACTCTTTTTTTATATAATTATAAAAATATTATAAAAGTTTTTGGGAAATTTATAGGAATTTGTTTATAACAGAACTTTTATGTTGTTTTTATAAAATAATATTAAAAGAAATTTGAAAAAAACTTGAAAAAAGACCAAAATTATATTAGATATAGTAGATTGCTGCATGATAAAATGAAGTAATAATTTATTAGATCACTTTGGACATATTAATGTTGAAAAATAATTTTTTTTATATACTTTTATAAATGTTTCAATATTCATATACCTTTCATTTATGGATATTGTTGGATAATAATATTACTTTTCTTAAATGATATACAAATGAATAAATCTTAAAGATTTTTTAAATACGAAATTGCAAATTTTCATTTATTTCATCCTTGTTATTTCATTATTATCAATTTTTAACGATTTCCATGCTTTTCACATTGTAATAATAAATTTATTGTACATATATTGTTATTAAGGTTCAGAAATCAGAGAATTTCGATAATATACACATTAATTATTTTTACAACAAATACAATAAATAGTAGATTATCACAAGTTAATTAGAGTTTTTCATTTCTCAACAGGTAATTTTTTAAAATCTTTATGAATGTGTAATAGTTATTAAAAACAACGCTGTATTTAATAAATTTCTTTTATGTTGACCGAATTCACAAAAAAAAGTCATATTGCAAAACACAACGCAAAGGTTATGTTTCACACAATATTTAATCTCATGAATTTCCAAGATAATAATAAAATCCAAATTTCATATTGCTCAATTTATATCCTTTCTTTTAAAACATGTATTAAATACTTGCGAATAAACTTGTAACAAAAACAGTTGGTGAACAATTATCATAATTTTCACTCACAATTCAATCATCCATTCCCCAGTCAATATACAGTCCCAATTTTCCTCGTTGAGTTTATCGACACCGTGAATGGTTTGTTGCAAATTTGCCTGGATTGTGCAAAACTTGAAAGAAAGACATGCAAGTAACAAAATAATATTTCTCAGGGTCAACATTTTCCCAAATTTTCCGGAGTCGAATTTATTATTAGGATTTATTGTTACAAAATGGGGGAAAACATGCGTTGGCAGAGAGATTGGAAGGAAACGTCGACGTGATTTATTAACGTGTATACGTGGTAAAATTAATATATGCAAATCTATGGGCAGAGCAGAGGGAATCGCCGGCACCTAAATATGTGACAATTTGGTGACAGTTATGTGTTTACAATTACGCATTGACATCAGTGTTGCCAAAAACACGACGTTTTCAACAAAAAACTTGGAATCGGCCCATTCTTGGGAAATTATTGGCCGATATTGGCAAACAAGCTTGTTTCAGAAAACCGTTAAATTCAAACAGCGATATCGCTTGTTGCACGAAAAAACAATGCAACGGACGAAAAGGAAATGTTGTTTACTTTATCTGTTGCATTGTTTTTTCAATCGACAAAATAACTTCTCTGTACCCTGTAAACTAATACATGGAAATTCAATGGCAATTCTGAAATTCATAATGAATAAATGTATATTCTTGAATTCTAGATTTTTTGGTATATAATTCAAAAAGGTCAAGTTCTCTATTTAGCGAAATCGGTATTTTATTTGACAAATATAAAAAAGGTTTTAAATGTTATTAAATTCTTTGAATAGAAAATCAGAATTTTTACTGAAGAAATAAAAGTTTTTTGGAAAAAAAAAGAAAAATTTTGAATGATAATCCATTTTTCATAAAAAAGTTATTTCCATTGACATTCGTCGATGGCTTTGTTTTCACATAACTCATTTTTTCTTCATCGATTATTATTATTTTTTTTTTACTTACCGTAAAAATATAGCATTAATTGAAAAAACGTAAACTATTGTAGAAAATAATACTTTCATAATAAGTAAAATTCTAGGAACATGATTATTTTTCGTTAACAATAAACATTATAGGTATTTGAAAATGGAACGGAGCCTTTTCTAGTATCTGTGATTTTTATAAAAAAACGATAAATCTTTATAAAAAAAACTCCGTTTTTATAAATCGATTTTAATAAAACTTCATAAAAATTGGTATTTTTTATAAAAACAGTTTTGTAAAACTGACATTTTTTATAAAGTTTTTATAAAATCAGTTTATAAAAAACAGAGTTTTCTTATAAAACTTTTACAAGATTTTTATGAAAATCACATGCAGTAACTAGGATTTACGGCACGAAAATATTTGCGAAATATGTTTAATGAAATATTTTCATTTTAACCTGTTAAAATAGAACTATACACCATGTACATTACCACTACTCGCGGCTGTAAAATAGAATCAGTGAAATGAAACAGTTGTACGCAACTGATTATTCCGGATTTCCCGAAATATTTGGCAGATCGGGTTCTCTATAAATAAGCTTTTCATCAATAATCATTTCACAACAACGCTTTTCCAAGAGCACAAAATGTATATATTTCCTAATTACTCGAACCATTGTTCGTAAATGTATCATCAATCACAGAAACTAGGTCTGAATTTCGTGGGCTAGCACCAACATTGTTTGTACTCATTTCCGGTTGTGAGACTTGTGAGTCATTATGGGTCAAATTTCTTTCATCTACATTATCTGCAAAAACGTAATTACAGAACGTTAATAATTTTTTACATTATTTCATATGCAGGAGAAATAAAGTATACGTACAGGTAGCGTGTAAAACTTGACGAGCGCTAATGTCTAAATCCCGAATTTCTTTGTTAGTGCACGTTTTTTTAGCCTTTTGTTTTTTTGTCCAGCAATTGACGTTTGGGCAAGGTATTCTTATAATCCTTTCACGTCCGTTTTGCAAAAAATTTTTGTTCCTGCAGGTGTTCATTGCCGGATTTTGACTACAAACATTAATCAGCGACGAAGTATTTGTTTCTATTCTCGCTGGGCATGAAACTGGATCTCTTTGGAAAGTGATATAAATTATTGATTCAGCTTTCACAGCCAAAATATTCAAGAACACCATAAATAATAACAATATATACATAGAAGAAGTATTTCATAAATTCTTTTTAGTTCGGAACTAATATTGTTTTTTTTTTAAGTTTAATTCCGAAATTTATAAAAGTGTTACAGATACAGCATATATAGGTATAAAGTATTTGTTTACATCAATGTGTGTCCAGTTCGAGTGCAACTCTTGTAAGGAACAGGGCAACGCAAAACTTTTAATGCTTCGCTGTTCAACGAAGAAACTCCTTTCAGCAAAGCTCTTTGTATTGCAATTTCGTATTCCGCTTGATCCTTGACTAACCTCTCATTTTCTTTTTTCAACTTTTCTACCTTGATTTCCAGCTGAAAATTGTATATTATTGTGAGTTTCATCAAATTAGGCAATTTCCAAAATGATAATACGATATTTTATTCACAGTTTGGTAATAATTCACGTCCAAATTTCCCATTATTTGTAAATTGTGAATACAAAAATTTTTCGCCTACTCCGACTACTTTTCCGCTATTACTGACAGTTTCGAAATTGCTTCTTTTTTGAGAAACGCGTTTAGTACATACATAGAGAGTTTTCTAATTTTTTTAATTGTTGTACAACTTTGGATTAAAATATTCGCGAATTTTCCAACTTATTTTTACATTATTTAAAACCAAAAATTTTTTAACTGAGATTAAAAAATTTTTTTTATTGCATTGAGTAAAGAGCAATGTCAGATAACTTCATTTTTCATTGACTTTTTCGATCACTTTAAAAATAATAAAAGTTTTTTCATGAAATGGAATAAATCTAATGTTTTTTTAAAATAAATTTTCACTTTTCTCGTGATATAATTTTATGACTGAAAAAATCTGTGCGTAATATAAAATTACAATTAATAACGCTTCATTCCCTACCGAAAAAATCCAATTGAATTTCCAATTGGATTTTCAATTAGATAAATGGTCAATTTTCCAACTGGACTTCTACTTAGGAATCCAAGTGGGTTCCCAGTTGGAAAGCCAACAAGATTTCCAGTTGGAAATCTACTTGGATTTTCAACTGGAATTTCATTTAAGTTTTCCTAAAAGAAATCCACTTAGATTTCCAACTGAAAATCCAATTGGATTCTCAACTGGAATTACATTTCAGTTTTCCCAAAAGAAATCCACTTGGATTTCCAACTGGAAATCCAATTGGAAAACTGACCATTTCTCCAATTGGAAACCCAATTGGATTTTTTCAGTAGGGTTTTGTTACCTCCATTTCACGCTGGCTTTTGGCCCTCTGAAAATCACTTGAAATTCTGCAAGCTTCGGAATTTTTAGAGTTTCTTTGAGATTTTCCATTTGTCTCCCGTGACGATTTGTTACTAATTTCGGTATCGTATTCCAAGTTTTCTCGACTTGACCCAATCGTTTTATTAGGAGTTGAGCTACCATACCTCGCTCTATTAGATATTCGATATATACTCGATGTCCTATCTTTTTCTGATTTACTTTCATCATCTTCGGTAATTTCACCGAAAACTTCTCGATTTGACACAGACGTTCTATTAGAATTAGAATCCGATAACCTCGCTCTATTAGATATTCGATCTACACTCGATGTCCTCTCTTTTTCTGATTCTTCATCTTCAATAATTTCACTCGTTACGGATTTTCTCAAACTGCCATTTGTTGCAGATTTTACAGAATTTTCATCTGCCAAAGTTTTGTCTGAATTCTCGTCAGTCACAAATGATTCTGAAATTTGAGTTATTGCAGATGATTCCAAATTAGCGTCAGCCAACGATTTTTCCAAATTGTTATCTATCGAAGATTTTTCAGATATTTCGCCACTTTTTGATGTATTAGCTGATGATGTCTCTTCTGGCAAAATTTCTTCCTCTTGCACCTAAGAAATCCGTGATTTGTATACTTTTTTCAAACATTTTGTTTTTTGTTCGAAAAACGATTAAAATTTAACTATGAGCAAAATATTATTTTATATTTTGTTGATAATCAACTTGAAGAAATACATGGTTTTTGCGCGTTGTTACCTCATTATTTATTAAAAAGGGAAATTTTTGAGCATCTTAGATATTTTTAATTCACTTCACAGTTCTGATAAATTTTTTTGTAAGGAAAAATAAAGAAAATAAAATCCACATATTCAGCAGAATTTTTCCAACCTTTAATTTTTCCATTCTAATTGCTTCACATACTCATCACAATTTTCAGATTTCTAACAGTTTTCGTGAAATCAATTTTTTTACTTGTGAATAAAATTTTTTTAAATGAATGAGAAATTAAAAACGCACTACTGATTTACTCGACGATGCTTCTTGAATGTTTTCTTTGAAATTTTCTTGGAGTTTGTCCGCAGCCCTAGAATTTTCACACTTTAATAGTTGATTTTTCAAGGTTTCCAATTGTTCGTCACATCGCGTTGCACGTTCAAGCTTCGTGATCATTTCTTGTTTTAATTTTCCGAAATCATTTTTTGTAGCTTCCAACTGGATTCGAACTTGACTGGTTTGCATCGTTATATCATTCATACATTGCTTCATGTAAATTCAAAAACGATTGTTTCAAAAATGACAATTGTTATTCATATGATTTAAAACAAATACAGATTAACTTCGACTGTTAAAATTAAATATACATTTTTGAAGAAGTTTTAGTACAAGAATAAAAATTGAAAAAAACCTAGTCGTCTTTTTTTAACTTAAGTTTTCATTTTACTATTGGAGTTTACCCTTAAATTTTCCAAGACTTGTTCGGTATCGTGAAGATTTTTCGACACGTCGTCCAGCATTTTGTCGACTTCTTTATCCCTACATTCGAAATTTGTAAAGTAAAAAAATTTTCATCATTGCGGATTTTCTTTTAATAAATTTTTAAAGCTATTTCAAAATAGAAAAAATCGATTACTATAATTGAAAATAACTTTCTTTGAGGTGGGAACGGTGAAAAAGTAAACTAACAGTGTCCAGATTTTATTCCTTGCATTGCGAATTTCCATGAAGAAGACGAAACTTTTTTTTAATTTTTCATAAAGTAAAAAAAACTATAGATTATGTGATAAGAATGAAATTTCCACCAAAAAATCAATTATTTCTTTTTTTTTTTTATAATTTATGTAACTCGAAAAATATAATCTTTTTAATTTTAAATTTACCCATCGATCAGCATTTCCTCCAAAGACTGTCGTATCGAAACGTTTTCTAGTTCCAAATTTTGTTCTCCGTCATTTTCCGGTGTTGGAGACTCTTTTTCAGGTGAATTTATTTCTGAATTCTCCATGGATTTTTCACTTGTTGATTGTTCAAAACTTTTTCTCTGAATTTCGTCTGAGTCAGAGCCACCAGATAAACGTTCCATTTTCAATTTTTCTTGTCTTTTTGTCAGACCTTGGTATATCTTTTGTTGAAGTTTTCCAGATATTACAATTGAATCTTCAGTCTTCAAAGTTCCTAATAATTTTCAAGTCCTGATTATGATCAAAAAGAAAGAATTTTTTTAGTTGAATTTTGAAAAAATGTTACTTTACCGAGTCTGATGTTTTTGTTCAAAGTTCTTGACATTTCAAAAAAAGAATGTGAATATTTTAAGTTATTCAAAAAGTTGTACTTGTGTTACGCGAAAAATAGGAATTTTCGAAAAAGCTCTGAATATAATGTTTTGAATACGAAACGTTTTAATTTAGATGACGAAGCTTGCTTTTCTTTTGTTTTGTCACTTTTGAATTATTTTTGAATAAACCTAATATTTCAACATCACGGAATTCACGAACATAGGATATATGAAAATTAACTTGTTTTCAATTTCAAACTGAATTGAAACGAATTGAAACTCAAGAAACTATAAATTTTTTGAAATTACATTTCAACTATAAATTTCATAATTATAAAAATTTAATTAGCATACTTAATAAGGATTTTGATACTACAATTATTTAATTATGAAAAATTCGTTTTTCAGCAGAAAAATATAAGTTTTCGAAAATAATCAAATTTTGGAATTTTGGGATCTTATTTGAGATTGTAATATTTTTTTGAAATGTTGATTTTTATTTTTCTCAATTCTAAACTAATTTGAACAAATCTTTCAATATAACACAATAATTTTGTTTGATTGATTGTTGATTTTTACATCAACAACATTGTTATTATATTTCATGCACGGAGAAAACAATGTAGTTGCACAAACCGCAAATGAGGTTGTCTTGACCATGAAAATAGTTGGGGCAAATGTTACTATTTATGAGGTTGTGATAACCATATTGTTTTTTCCGTGTGGTTACGATTGAATATTACCACAATTTCTTGATAATTATTACGAAAAATCCAGAGTACGTGCCAATCATGCACCAGCCAATGGCTGGGCAATAATTTATTCAAAACGTCTCGGGATATGGTCTTCACATTAACTGCGAATTATCGAAAAAATTCTGTTCCGAAAATAAAAATTGCTTGATTTTAACTACAAACGCATCGTTTTTTGCAAATTGGAATATGCCAGAATCACCCATTTTTCCGTATACGATATTACTCATGCTTTCTTTTGATAAGAACAAACTTCATTCTATGTACATATTTTATTTCTGAAAAAAAGCTATATAATTTTTTTATTGATAAAAAATTCAATTATGATTAATTTGTTTCGAGGTAATGAATGAATTACATCAGTATAAATAGAATATAAACAGAAAAAATCAAATTCAAATAGTCAATTATTCATCAAACTCGTTCAAATGTATTGTAAACGTAATTCACTTTTCATTCAATTAAAAAGTGACAGAAACTGCTGAGTAAATAAAACGAAAGTCCTGGACAAATATTATAAAATGACCTTCGACGTTAATAATTGTGCATGTCAAGTAAATTATCAAGAGCGAAAAATAGTTTTTATTCATTTGAATTACAGGAAAACGTGTTGCACAAAGATATTCGCTTTTAGTTAATAAATATTCTGGCCTTGCACGAGTAAAAATCATAACTGAAAGTGACTTCTGTATATCATTGAGTATCAGTAACAGGAAATCGTGATATTGCAAATAATTGAGAATTTAACGATCGATAAAAATTTTTTTCCACAGCAAATAATAGGCTTCGTTGTATTTTTTCAAAGAACAATTTGACGGAAGATTTGCTTTTTGTTGGTTTTTTTTATTCAAGGTTGGGAGTAATAATTTTCTGATGTAATTTGTTGTTAGTGTACAATTACTCGCTTAGTCAGCTACTATTATTTTATTTTTACCTTTGTTCATTTTGTTAACTTTCTTAAACATATTTTCAGATTAAAACTAAATTTATCAACTCGTACTTGTAGTTTTATTTTATCTATCGAAAAAAAATTGTGAAACTCGCCGTAAGAAACGAATTTTGACGAAAGATCGCGTCACGATAAATCAAGCGCTAAAGGCCGATCAATCTCAAAGAAATCTGCGCTCATTGAAAAACCTTAAGTTCTTGTCCCCCGCAAACGAATTGCGTCAATCGGCATTGCATGCTTTCATTGATCCCAAAGAAGGAAAAAACGCCGGCGTTTTCCTTCGAGGCCGAAGTCCCGATTCCACGGTGCTCTTTGCGGTGTAATCGAATCGGCCAATGGTAACGAGATCCAATGGCATTTTTTTAAACTCTTTTTACTATTTCTTTTTTTTTCGATCTAATTTCAACACGAGAAAGAAAAAAACCAAGAAACTACTCGGCTTACATGACATGCCAAGATTACCAATAACATACCAATGTTTGCCGCGGGAAAGTCAGCAAAAATTTATTGTTCGCCATTTTCATAAAAAAAAAAAATTGTAATTTTTATGTTGGAATATATTTCTTTGATATTACCGATTGCCTTATTGTATAATAAATAATTGTGCCATTTATTCTGGAATTTATGAACGCATACACTTGTAAAATTTGGTAGAAATGAACAGGCAAAAAATGAAACAATAAATAAAAAATAATTGATTCATTAATTAAAAAAACAATTCAAAATTTTTTGAAATGACATACTTGATTATTAGGCAATTAATAACAAAATTACAAAAAAGTGATTTTATTTTTTTTATTCGAAGATATCTTGTTTTAAACGAGTTATGATTGAAATTTTAACAAAATTTTATAGTATCAATATTTTTTTAAATTTGTACATAAATAACATACACATAAATGTATATAATTATCATGAATAATTTAGCAAGTAATTCATGACTTCATGAATTTATTAAGTAGTTTATTGAACAAAAAATTAAGAAATTATCATACACTCTCTAATTATTTTTTCTTTCGTTGTAAATGAATTATATTTCCTTAAACTCTTTATATTTGTTCCATTTTTGAATCTAACAATTATTTCATCATTTATTAGCTTCATAAATTATGTGCCGATTAAAGAAATTTTTTCAATAAACTCTCATTTTTCGTTGAATATTGAAAAAATATCTTAAATTAAAAATGTCTGAAAATGTTTCGAACAAACTTTATGCAAATTATTGGCTTATATTTCAAATAAACATCGTGCGAGCTATACGTAAACTGTTTCGTCTTATTTTTATGTCGGAAAAGCAAAAGATTTTGTGATCTTTTCATCTCATGAATGCGATGAAATATTTTCTAAGTTTTTCATCAACAATTCTCATTTCCTCGCTGAATAAACGTCGGGAAGTTTCCCGGGTTTCATGACGTTGGCGGATAGTCGCGCTTTTCTGCCTCGTGATCATTACTACCATCATTGTGCTGCAAAGAGATTCGATTAGCCGGGGCAATATCGCAGCAAATGATATTACGAAGGTGCAGATGATAGTTCAGAGTCGCTACCCTGTTGTGACACATCTATACCAGTAATTTTTACGCAGATTTTATCCGATTTCGTGTCTTAGGAAACTATTTCTTCATTGGTCCTATAGTGATTTTCGTGTTGATATTGTACGTTATTATACCATTCATTTAATTTCATTTGTATATATGTATATTCAATTTTGCAACTGGTATTACTTTTCATTTATAAAAACGTTAAAAAAGTTTGCGAAATTTCAAAAAATAATTATTTATTTTGTGAACTGTGTTGACCATCATATTTCTTTCAAATACGCACAGAAATGTTTGTTTATTATTTTATAAAAATCTGATAACTCAAAAAGTATTAAAAAATTACAAGACATCGTAGTAAGTTGGACAAACTTTCATGAAATTCGAAAAATTTAAAGAAGTTTGTGTCATGCATGAAACTTCGAAAATTCCCAGGTAAAGATTTTGCTCCTGAAAACTTTCAAATAAATATTGTATTTATTATATGTATTTAAATCTTTGTTTATATTAATTACATAACTATCAATTGTACCACGTGAGAGTTATCATTCAAATTATAAGTTAAGCGAAAATTTTTCCTCGTGAATGGTAGCGACTCTCAGTCAATTTTAACAGATTGTTAAAAATTTACTAGGTTCTAGAAAATTGTTAAAAGTATTATAAGAATACTTCATAAAAACTTGTCATGTCGTTATACTTTTAAATATTTCTTTTTATGCACATGGATCTCTGACACGAATTTTTTCTGCGATCATCATGTTAAACCTAACTCAATTTTGTTGCAAACTAATGACATAAATCGCATACTATCTATTTACATCAAATTTAAATAAAATTGAAATTTTAATCCAATTTAATTTAACATTAGAAACATGCATAATGTTTAGATTGAGCCTAAAAAAAAGCGTCACATTCTTTTTTTTAAGAACTATCTGAAATTACCCATTTCCATGTAAATGTGACACGTAAACTTTACGTAAACATGTCTAAGTTTTTCAAAAACAAAAAACTCTTTGAATTAGCGATTTCATCGTTCTTACAAAATTCACAGCTTCGCGTGGAACCGCCCGGAAGTTAGATGAATGAGATGCGCGTGGCAAGTGGCAATGAGAAATCTCTCGCAAAACTGAACCTCAAGTTCAGTTGCACCGCGTCACTTAAACGAGTGACATCGCGTCGCTCAATTTTCTCGCGCTCTTTAAACTTAGTTTTTTGACAAATTCTTCTTCCATTTTCTTTTCATATCATTTCCCTGTTAAGAATTAATTTTCCAGACCCTGTGGAAATCTGTGAGTACTCTGACAATTATTCGAGTTAAAATCTTTACGTTATTCCATTGAATGTTAAAAAAAATTTAGAATAAAGAAGAAAAGTGACTTTTTAATTATTGTTAAAAAGTGGTAATCTTCCTTTTTTTGAGAAATTGTCTTTCGGGGATTTATTGAGGATGTTTAAACTGGAGGAAAGCTGAAGGTTTTTGAAATTGTTGACAATGCGGTGTTTATAGAAAGTGCGTTGGGAATTGAAAAGGAGTATGATTCGGAACTTTTTTGATGTTTTAAAGGGGAAATTAACAATCGGACGACTTTTACTGATGCAACTAAGTGTTTTAATTTTTCGTAAAATTACAGTTTTCATTAATTATATTAAGTTATCTAATCAGTAACAGCACATTTATTGTCGTTGTTGGATAATATTTTATTTTACTGGTATTTCGAGGATACATTTTTTCTTCTATGAAAAATCAATGTCATATTTGTTAAATTAAAAAAAAGTAATAATTCAAAATTTAGCTTTATATCTTGATTTTACGATTGTTTATAAAATTAATTTCAGTATTGATCACTACCTTTTTGAGAAATTATAAACATTTAAGTTTTTTAAACGTTTGTGATGGGTGTTTCCAAGTCTAACATATCCTACAAAAAAATTTCTTGAACTCGTGTTTTTGGGTATCTGGATTTGATCGTCCTTTTTTCTTAAAAATTCAATTAACAAAACGTTTATCCTAAAATTCAGAAACTCCGAATTACGAAATAAAATTTTGTGGAAAATTTTTCGAACTTCCAAATAACTAAGTTTTTACATCGAATTCCTGAACTGTTTTTTGAAATTCCAATTTTTCTCATATATTTTCAAATCCTAATATTCTCAGATTTTCACATTTACTGTACAGTATTTCACGATTGTAGAAAAAGAATGAAAAAAGTTCTTAAAACTGCAAAACTACGAAATTGAGTGCAAGAAATTATTTGAGCCTGAAATTTTTTCATTGAAGAAAATTAAGTGCCGAGAGAAATTTCCGTTGTCCCCCGAAAGTGGAAGGCAAACATGAACGGAACCGTGAGGAATTCTGAGCGGAACATGTACGAAGCGAGCGATGACGCGGGTTGCGTCATAAAAAAACCAGTACCTCTGAGGATGGTATCCTGGAACGAGAACGTCGAGGAATCCGGCCTGGATATTCCGGGGACTCCTAGAACTCCGAGGACCTCGACAACCCCAGGTACGTGCTACGCATACCCTTGCATGCGCCTCGTCCTGCCCCTAGCAAAGTCGCTGTCATAGAAAACTATTAAACTTCTATGAAATTTCTATGAAAATTCTATAAAAATTCAAATAACTTATAATTTCATCAAATATGAGTAAGTTACATGGAAAAAAAGTCCACAAATAGAAGCCTAACTGGTTTTTTCGTCAACATTTGGTGAACTTCATCATTATTTAAAAGTATTATTTCAATACTTATAAACATAATTATAAATATTTAAGATATAATTATAATTATAACATGATGTATCATTTTTTTATATTTAATTTTTTTTTTAATTTCTTTTTCTTACTTTACTTTTGTTACTTTTATATTTATACTTTATTATAATATTATTTTCTTATAATATGAATTAAAATTATTATATTATATTATTTATTATAATATTATTGATTATTAAATATTTTTAATTTTTATTACTTTTTTTTGTTTATTTTTTGAATTGAATTTGATTTTTTGAATTTTTTATTTCATTATTTTTTATACATCATTTTTATTATATTTGATAATGGCATCATTTTTAGTACTAATATATTGATTTATTATTTATTTTCATAAAAGTTTATTTAATTTCTTATTATTAATATTTATATCGATACAAACATAAATTTATAAGAATTCATATAATTATAATGTTTTCATATATTTTTTAATATTATTTTTAAGCTCATTATTTATGACACGATGTACGTGAAAATACGACGTAACATGATGTACGTGAAAATATTAATTAGACAATTATAAAATGGCAAATCAACCTACATATTGATGAAAAAACTAGCTAGTCTCTCGTTTGCGGCATTGATTCCTAAATAAGTTTTTCACACGGAGAAAAATGGTTTGGTTACAGCAACCATTAATTTAGTAGAATATGGACCAACCAAAGTTTTGGGTACTACAACCAAAACTTTGGTTATGGTAACCAGAAATTCTATTATAGCAACTAATGTTTAATTTTTATGATTGATACTTAGGCTGCAATAACCAATTATTTGGTTGGCATACGTTAAGTTTTAATTGTTCTACCCAAAACTTTGGTAGACTTATATTTTACTAAATGAATGGTTGCTGTAACCAAAAATTTCTTTCCATGCACGTTTCATGAAATTACGAGTTACTTGAACTTTCGTAGAAATTTTATAATTTTGTATGAAATTTCTATGAAACTACTACGAAAATTCGAATAACTTATAATTTTATCAAACATGAGTAAGTTACACGGGAAAAAAGTCCTAATTGGTTTTTTCGCTGATATTTAATAAACTTTATCATTTTTTAAGTCTATCCATGCATCATTTTTAAATTTCATTTTAGATATATTTTATATTAAAATATTTTATAATAATAATAATTTTAATTATTATCAAGAAATTACAAATAGTTTATGTGCTAGTAATTAATTAAAATTATTATATTATTATATTATATTATTATTAAGAAATATCAAGTATTTACAAGTAGTTTATGTGATACTAATTCATCAATATCACTATATTAGTTCATTAATAATTTTCATTGATATTAATTTCTTAATATGTTTTTAATATCATTTTTTTAAGCGTATTATTAACGACATGATAATGTACGTGAAAACAATAATTAAACAATTATAAAATGTCAAATCGCACTAGATATTGAAAAAACTAGCTATCGGCTCTCATTTACGGCATTTTTTCCTAAATAAGTTGCTTACGTTTCATCAAATTTCTATGACGGTGATTTTACTAAGGGTAAAAGCAAGCTTTCAACCCAAAATATGACTACTATCTTAAATAGTAAATTCTGACTGTTTCATAGTTGCATTTGACTAATTCGCATATGTAGCTGAAAGATCTATCTTTCAATATACATATATATCAATATATATATATATATATATATATATATATATATATATATA
>JAPYZL010208485.1:0-12254 GCA_030522825.1 Platygaster orseoliae | reverse complement strand
ACTGAAAATTCTGCCTGTGCGACGAGGGCCTACTTTGATGGCCGAGGTGTACACTCTACTTTTTGCAAAACACTCTGCAAAAAGCAACATACTGTACAGGTACATACAGTATTTTAAGTATTTACTATACTTGAAAAAAAATTTTTTTTTCTTAATTTTCAAAAAAAAATTTTTTTCGAAAAAAAAAAGTTTTTTCTAAAAACAAAATTTTTTTGTAAAAAACATTTAAAAAAAAAAATTTTTTTGAAAAAAAAAATTTTTGAAAAATAAAAAAATTGGAAAAAATTTTTTGGAAAACAAATTTTTTGAAAAAATAGTTCTTTGAAGGAATGAATTTTTTGGAAAAAATTTTTATTTTTTTTTAAACGTGTTTTTTGCTCCCAAAAAACTAGAGGAAGCAAAAAACGGCTACTTGCACAACAAAACAGCGCACAGCCGTTTACTTTTCCGGCCTAGGCCAGAAAAGTAAGTACTATATGTCAAAAGGCTACTTTGCGGAGGCTCTCTGAGTACGAAATACTGTATTTTGCAGAGTGTTTTGCAAAAACTGTTTTTCTGAACCATGCGCAAAGATTCAGTATGATTTTGACCATCTATATGATAATCCCCCCTTAAATAAATTTTAATGTCCAGATACGAGCATTTTTCATAAACGTATTCAATCAATATAATGGAACTTAATTACCATGTTTCGAAAGTCACTAAAATTATAATTTTTTCTCATCCAATATTTCCAGTTTTTATCTTATTTTCTCATTCTTACCCAACTTGAAGGGTTTTCTGATATTTTTAATTTCTGTAGAGTTTTTTCAAATTCAATGTTCTAGGAATCAAAGCAATGAAAAATTTTTCATTATTTTTTTTTAATTTCAAGAAAATAGTATCGAGACAGATTTTTCCAAGAAAACCCTCCCGAACATTTTTTCTGTCTACGTCCCTAAACTTAGATTTTCAATAATGAAAACGATGCTGAAAACCTTTGAACCTCAATTCCCTCAAGTGATCAACAAAGCATAATTCATTGTCAATATATAAAATAAAAAAAGTGGATTACTATTTACATTATTCAGGCTTTTAAAACAACGAGTTTTTAAAAAGTTCAACATTTGCAGTTTTAACAAGAAAACTCGTTTAATAAATTTGGAAGTATATGTATTACTTTCATGTGGTAACAAGTTTTCGACTCTCTATTTGTTTCACTTAAATTTTCGTTATTTTCAGACTAAAACATTACATCGCAGGATCGAAAATTGTCCAATTCTGCATCTTTCCTAAAGGTAGTTGAAGGCCATAATGAAAAGCTAAGCGACTAATGAGTAGGAAGCAAGCGTAAACAATAACAGTCGGCGCGCCCCGTTTACTTTGCCGACTGAATTATCGAACGGTGGATTATCTCGAAAACGCGCTGCATTGATAAAGTTAATTTCTGATTCGGAAAGGCAATATCCGCCCTAAGCGCTGGCGAATTATTCACGAGAGCGTTTACCCGCCATCAATTTTCATCAGAATCATAACGTGATTTTTTCATCGCCAGCGAAAAAACATCCAGCTTTAGAACAACGTTATTTGATTTAAACATTGATAAAAAAAATTACCTGTTCATAATCAAGGATGATAATCTAATTGCAAGTTCGTTACAGCGGGCCATTGAGTGCCTTGAAACATATTCTACGTGACCATTTTCTAAATAAATATTCTCTGATTTCACGTCTCGGCGGACGTGAAATGCAACTCCGCTGAGAATCCTAAAAGCATTCCCATCACTGAAAGTCCATTCGAAAATGAAACCTCGTGCTCAATAGTAGCTGCAACATTTTGCAAAAATTGAGATTGACGTGACTCCGGTCTGGCATAACGCGTGAAAAACGAGTAAAACAATTTTTTTCGAGAATCTCCGTTAGAAGAAGAAAGAATGCGATGTGCACAAAATAGCCATCACACAAAATGGGAACGGTTCATCAACTAAAAGCAACAAGACACTGCGATTCCGCCCTACATACGACAGCGAAACGAGCCGAGGCGCAAAAAGCGTCTGCGCCTAAAAATCTACTCGTGAGTTTTTTCCATAACGAGAGTTAGCAGTAAATAACTTGATTTAAAATGCGTGATTTTTGTCGTTTTCTTTGTTCTTCAAACAAATTTTCGAAAAACGTGTTCACTTAAATGAAAATTGATTTATAATTATTTTCCGGCAAAATACAAGAGGCTTGTGGGTTGAATAGTTTCAAAGGGATGCATTTTTCATCGGACCTGGCAAAGCGAAAAGCACTGACATCCGTCTAAAAGGATTTCTCAGCGTCCCCTAAGGGAAGCCTTTTTCTTATCTGCCCGCGAAAGTCTTTTCTGGGAAAGCAGGCTCAAAGGCTTGACCGTTCATATCGGCGAGGCGAAAAAATGCCCTGTGACATCGCAATTTATTATTTCCGATTTTTCTTGGTTCACTGGCAGAGCCAGATCCAGGAATTTGGCGCCCCTAGGCAGTTTCGAAAATTACCGCCCCTCCAACCACTTCCCACACACCTATCTTCCCGGAGAAAAAATTGCAAGTTTTAATTATCAAATCAAACTTGTTTCTATGTTAAAATGTTATCATGAAACTAATTTATTATATTCCTACATATACCAACCAAATAAGCAGAAAATCCTCATGTCAGATACTCAAACATTTCCATCTCTGCTGAATTTGAGTTTCTCGCAGCTAAAACAAATTACGAAATTTTCCTTAAAAATTTGCCTCTCCTGAATTTTTTCCGTCATAAGCACTTGCCTAGTTTGCCTATTTACTGGTATTCAACAGGAGCTCTTTTTGTGAACTTTCTTTTTTTTCACAAATTACCAAAACGTCACATCAAAAGCAAATTGACAAGCACACATTCCGTCAATCCCATTTGTAACAACTAACTCTGCACAGCATTGCACTGAATTCCGTTTAATCAAGAACGTACAGTATTCAAATACCCTGTGAACAATGAATACAAATACCCGCCGAACGAGACAAAACTAAGGAAACTTATCGATTAAGTTCGAATACGGAATGAGCCTGATTATTGCCATGATTGGAATGCAACCATCCGAGCTCGGAAGCTAACTATAAGAAATGGAAAATAATTCAATAAGAAATCTGGGACGTTAACCACGAATTCGCATTGCAAAATACTTCATTTGAAAGACGTGTCTTTTCATTGCAAGTTGTATTTTATTGGCGGAATGTTCGATCACGCAATAGGAAAACCTGCACTGACGCATTGTGTTATTTAGACAAGCGAACTTGGCAGGGTTTTACTGCGGTATCATGCGTATGGAGATGGATGACAGGCTAGAATGCACTGAAGCTTCACCCTTGGAACACAGCGCGTTATCTCTCAATGCTGCTCCGATAAGCACATATTCCGGAGGCCTTGTATATGCTCTGTTTGCAGCAAGCAAATACACAGCGGGAACACGAGAATTAATGTACTCAAGTTTACAAAGTTTTTGGAATTAAAAAAAGGTCTCGGTGAAAAATTACTGATTTTCACAAAGGCTCAAGCAGTTTTTTGTATCGTTACATCGAGAGAATTTGTGAAATACCTTCGAGTGAGAATTTCGAAAATCAAACTGGAGTAGAAATTCTACTGTAAATGAGTGAAATGTCGATCGTTTTGGAGTTATGCTTGACTCGAAAAATCTAGCCAATTTTTTTGATTGAATCATCACTGACATTTCACTCATTTAATGTGAAATTTCCACTCCAGTTGGATTTGCACGATTCTCACTAGAGTCAAGTAAAATCCTAATCGCAGATATTTACCGAGTGTTTTGAGGGTTAAAACCTTTTCTGACATTTGGATGCAATTTATTACTATCTCATGTAAAAAAACAAATATAAATTAAAAATAAATAACCAATAGTTTCATTCAAGTTCTTCAAGTTCAACAAAATTCAAAATCCTGAATTTAACTGACTCGAACACAACAGTAATCCTGGCTTCAAAAAAATTTCTCTTTAACAAAATTCCAGTTCTAAATGTTGGGCAAGAATGAAATAGGAAATGAAAACTGCCTTCAACCTGGTGATTCATAGTGGAAAATTACAATATATAAAAATGCTGAAAATCTGAAAAACTCTAAACTCTGGAACATTTAATTAAATAAATCTAGATAGGAAACCATAAAAAGATAAAAAAATCATAACCTAAAATATTTCATTACCAAAACTAAGATAATGGTTATGAAAACGAAAATTGACGTTACTTCAATCAACGCTATATTTTAATAATCAAAACTTGAGTCGTCAAATCTAAAAATAACGAAATTCTGTTATTTAGTGTTTTTTTGTGACGTAATGAAAATTAAAACAGAACAACAATTATAAGTACAGAATTTTTATTCGAAAAAATATCTATACGGCTGACTATTGATTGATCCGCTCTCCTGCTCGATCCAATAATATCATTACTGTTTGGTTCATCAATACGATACTCTACTGATACACTTACAATTAAAATAAAATATTGACTTTATTAACTTAACAATTTTTAAAGAAATCTTCTCATGGATTATCTACAGACACTAATTATCTCATCAAGTAGAAAAGGTAAGTTTAGAAACGACAATTTTTCTCAAGAATAGTGAAAATACAGATTCCAAAAATCGCTAAAAAATATCTCAATTTTCATATAATGATCAAAAAAGTTTATAACTTGATGAAGTTTTGATTAATTAAACAAAAATATTCTCCAATACATACATTTTTATTGTTTTCGTAAATTTACAACCACACGGTGTAAAATGATTCCATTTTATTCACAACTCTAAAATATTAATAACATCTTTTCGAATGGTACAGAATTTCAAAGCAATCTGAAATTATTATCATTTTAAAATGCAATATTTTTTGAAACATAATATACCTCATAATTTTTTAATAACAACTGGAATTCATTTCTATTCTTATTATATAATTGAAGTATTTCTCGGGTGTTTGTCTACAATCTTGAATAAATGTAGAGTTATTTTTAAAAACATATATTACAGTTTATCATTTTTACTTGATATCATTCTTTAAATCGTGAAACAAAAGTTCATTGACAAGCAGATTAATTGTGATAAAATCCGACTAGTGAAAAAATTATACATCCATTAAAAAAACGTAAACAAGATTGGTTAAGAAATATTTGATCTGAGATAATTTATTTACCGAGAAGGTCACTCAACGTTATTTAAAGTACTAGTAGATCAATAATTTACATACTCTGATTATCTTGGCACGAATACCTATTTTCTAGCGATAAAAAAATCTTCACGAGACTGCGAGAGAATTCTAGTAAGATCTAAAACATGCGGCAATAATCTCGACTTAATCACATATAAAACGAAATATTTCTCATTTTTCGGAAATGGATTTCCTTTAACGCGTTGAGTTAAAAATTCGAAAATTAAACTGTAAAATGTTTTCAACAACTTTCTTCTTCGATTTTTTGATTTTCACGTTCTATTAGTATAAACACTTTGAATTGAAAATTCGAGCAATTCTTAACACTTACGTGTGGGAAAAAATATTCTCGAAATGTTAATTAATAAACAAGTTAGATGTAAAAAAAGTAATTACATAAAATGAAGCAAACAAGATTATAAAAATAAGGCGTAAAAAATATTGTGCAGTGAACGTTAAGAATATTACACAAAAGCCTCTTTATTTTAATGAACAGTAATTCAAAACAATTATTAGATTATTGCACAAACTGCTGTTCCCATTATTTTTACATTATTGAAAATCGATGGTTGACCCTAAATTTTAGGTTCAAGGAAATTCATATTGAAAATATCAATAACAAAACTATTATTACAACTAATTATTAAACTATTGTAACTGTTATATAAAAAAAATAAATTGTGAAAAAATAAATTGTGAAAAAATGAATT
The DNA here is from genome assembly GCA_030522825.1 of Platygaster orseoliae. NCBI lineage: Eukaryota > Metazoa > Arthropoda > Insecta > Hymenoptera > Platygastridae > Platygaster > Platygaster orseoliae. The sequence goes on along the minus strand of JAPYZL010208485.1, from coordinate 6,351 downwards.
TTCAGAATTTTTTTCTTCAGTCACGATTTACTTGCACAAGTCATATATTTTGAGAAAATGAAATGAAGTAAATTGAGATGATTTCATTTGTATCGGAATTCTTCGTCACTTTTTTTTAATAACCCGGGTGTTTGACAGTTGGCGTATATCCTTAAAACCATGAATTTTTCATGAAATTCGAAAAAGATTTTCCCTGTGCCATTTTTTAAAAAACTCAAAATTAGAAGTTATTTTAGCCAAAAAGTTAAACGATCAATGCGCTCTGTTGAAAATTGAGGATTGAAACCACGGGCTGAATTCCGATCGAAATTTTCTACATATGTTTCTGAGTCAAAAAATCGTTTTTAACCAGTCAGATTTCTTAGACTCCAAACTCGAATATCTTTTTTGACTTTGAATTTTGTATAAAACATCAGAGGACTTTTAAACTCAGAAAAATATGTGTAAAATTTGGGTCAAGTTTGGTCTATGGTGTCAACCCCCAATTTTCAAGAGGTCCCATTTATTATTTGAATTTCATGAGAAATTTATAATCTCAAGAATTTCCGCGAACTGTAAAACACCCTTTGTAACATATTTTTTTTATTTTCAATAATTAGGGTTTTTTTGTCTTTAAGCGAAGAAATAATTAGGCAGTTTTTCGTAAATAACTTTTTTTCTCTGATGATAAGATAAAAGGACCTGTTTTATTTTTTATTTCAATGGAAAATCACAGATTCTCCAGATTTCGCAGACTTGTTGGGCACACTGTTGACGCGCTTGATATACAAGCGATGTTGGAAGTATTTTTCGCGAAACCAGGGAAACATACGAAACAAGACTGCGCAGTAATTGCAGGTCTCGGGGAACAGGTGCCAGATGACGCGTGTAATTATCGCATTAATCCGGTGGAAATATGGGGAGGAAGGGAGGTAGGAAGGGAGGGGGTTCCTTACATACACGTGGAATGCTTGAACGAAGCCACGCGAGCCTGACGTTCCCAGGGGTAGCGAGATAATTTCTACGCCGGATATAATGTGTTACGCGCGACGGCCTGGAATTTCGTAATATTCCTGGGGCTGCGCGCGAAAATACGCCTACAATATCTCCAAAAAGTGGATTCTCGTCCAACGGGCTTTCGTTCGATCCAACGCTTTCCCGCACGGGCAAATCCGAAACCGAGCAAAAATAAAGCCCAAGGCTCACGGAAGCGTGAAAAGCACTTTTATCGGAGCCGAGAGTTTTCGGTTAATATACGACGCGATATTTTATCGAGCCGATATTTCTGACCCTTTTTCCTAGAGCGAGCAGCTAATCCTTCACCAAGATCCAAGACTAGAACATTTTTCCGCCTTTCCCGCGAGGCGTAACATTCGTTGCGACGTCAAGTGTCGACTTTGTTCGGTACAACTGTCGACTGTGTGAAAAACTCAAGAAATCATCGGGTCAACTTGTAAAAAGCACTATTAGCAGCTATTTGGACTTGTTGATAACGTTTTTTCCAATCAATTTTTTCCAAAAGAAATTTTTTCCACATATCATTTTTTCTACTGCACTTTTTTTTCTCATAAATTTTTTTTGCAGGACTTTCTTTCCGCTAACGTTTATTTCTAACGAATCTTTTCCATAATTCAGTTTCAAATTTTACCTTTTAAAAATTTACTGTCTTCTTTTTCCCTTCAGAATTCACGTACAATGTTCATGTACAACTTTATTGACAGTTTTTTGTTTCAACTGTCAAAATACATAAGTTGTAAAATTTTTCGAGTTCATCGAAGTTGATTCATGATGAATGCAGAGCTTTTTTAGGGCGTAAAGAATCATTTGTTGAACATAAACGCTTATTTGTACTAAAAAGTAGTAGTAGTTTCGAGACATCGCAAAATATCAACGAAATGTTTAATAATGTTTGTACAAAAATATAACAATAAATGTCTGCATTAACGACTGTTGCCTTCTTATAATGTTAGTACAAATAGATAGCTTTCTTTTTCATTCAGTATCCAGAAAATCCAGAGATGACATCTTTTTTGATTGGAATAATCAATTGAAAATAAAAGTTAGTTGAAAAAACGTCGTATAGAAAAAAAGGCAAGTGGAAAAAATGTCCGTTAGAAAAAATGGTAAGTAGAAATAAGTTCCAGTAGAAAAAATTAAGTAGAAAAAACGGTATACAATCTCTTGAATGTTCTCCATAGTTTTAAAAGTTCCTACCATATTCCTGCCGCAATGGTTTCAATAATTTCTCTTCCAATATTTTCTATAGTTTTCATAGTGTCAATAATTGATCTTTTAGAAGTTTTCATAATTTCTATAGTTTCAATAATTTTCCTTCCAATATTTTTCATATTGATAATGGTTCCAATAATTTTTCTTCCTGTAACGTTAATAGTTTTCATAATTTTTATAATTTCTCTTCCAATATTTCCCATAGTTTTCATAGTCTCAATAATTTATCATTGATTAGTTTTCATAGTTTCTACAGTTTTACAAATTTATTTTATAGTTTTAATAATTTTTAGATTTTCAGCATTACCATTGATCACTATAGATATCTAAAATTTCATGCTATAATATATTGAAACTTTCATCGATTCTAAGTAATTACATTGGATTTTCAATGAGTATCTTTTGAAAAGATTTTCAGTAATTTTTCTCTGTACTTTCGCAGTATTTGCACAATTCAAAGAATTTTCTGGTATTTTACTATTTACTTAAAGAAATTTTTATAATAATTGTATGCTACAGGATTTCAAGTTTCACAAATTTTTGAGAAAATAATATCTACGACGTATTAGAATTCGGGAAGATTTCTAGTATTTGACGCATTAAATTTATATTTATGAATCTTCAAAGGATACTTCAATATTTTTATAAATTTCTAGAATTTGGTGATCTTGACTTCAAATTTGAATCGATTTTCTATGATTTCATAAATTGCTGAAATTTTTTGTTTTAAATTTTCTTTTTTTTTTTGATTTTTTTTTTTTTGTTTTATGTTATTTTTTTTGTTTTTTTTTTTTTTTTTTTTTTTTTTTTTTTTTTTGTAGATTTCTAATGTAAAAATACAATAATGTACACGCTTTTACAATTTGATGCTCGAAATTCAAGTTTTACAGATCATGTACATTAGGAAAAATTTTTCGAAAAACATTTCTTAAATGTTCTTGAAGTTACAAACCTTCAAAAATAAATGAAATAAAAAAAAAACTGTTCCTTCCACTTCTCGTCGTTAGGTTAAAAAATAATTAATAAAATTTATTAAACATTACTGAAAATAACAGGCTATTTTTCTATTATAAAATTATGTATCAATTTTCTCGTGAATTTATATTTTATTTTTATTTTTTAATTTAATTATACTTTTAAACATTAATTTTCTTGTAAATAACTATAATTTTTTTTTAATAAAACTAGCTTTTTTTTACTTTCATCGTGGATTTCTAAATTTCTAGAACTCAATTCTCCACGATTCCAAATTTTGAGTTTGTAAGCATTTTTGTAGATTCTTTTTTTCATTATAATTCAATTGGTTAAAACGATTTTCCATAATTTTGTTTTCTGCGTTATTCTAGTCATAAATTTCTATTATAAATCCTGATTTAAAAAAGTCCATCTGAAGCTTGGATTATTATTACTTGATTTTGTAAAACTTCTAATACCGAATATCGCTTAACTTTGAGAAATTACATGAAACCATTCGTTATGTTTTTTGCCTGCTCAATTATGTATCATTTTTTATAAATGGAATGACGAATAATTTTATCCAAATTCAATTAAATTTAAAATGCAGTAACTATTTTTTACGCTAACATATTCATTTCTATAGCGACTAAATTGAGATTTCCGGGTATCGTGGCCGGTGCGAAAATTCAATCGAACGAAATCGCGTAAATTCCAGGCTCTTTATTTTTCCATTTCGATGCCGTATAGTAGTCATAATTTATCTCGGGCCCCTCAAGTGCTGGCCTATTCGCGCGGTTTTTGCGGGATAAGCACTTGGCCAAATTGCGCTCGCTTCCTTTCGCGTTTCGTTATCCTTAATATCGGGGAAAAATGTGCATCCCGCCCAGGACCCCAAGTGATCGTAAAGTTCAGGCCGGAAATATATTTCGCGGGCATGAACCGTGTATTGATTCGCCAGGGATGCGTTCTACTTGCGTTTCTTGCAAATTTTTCATCGCGCCAGATTACGAGTAACATTATTTTTTTTCGTAAAACGCGTCGTTTGACATTTACAGTGAACTGACATTTAGTGAAGAATTACTCATTAACAGGGCAGAAAAAAATATTACAAAAATAAATCTAAAGGGTTAGGGTACACTTTTCCAAATATTTTTTCTTTTCAATGTTTTTTTTTCCAAAAAATTGTCCCAAAAGATTTTTTTTCACCGTAGGGTGGATGGAATAAATGATTTTTGGTATAAAATGAAAAAATACTAAAAAGGCGGGTCCTATAAAATATTGACGGAAAAACAAGTTACATCGCAATAAGTTGTTTATATAAAAGAACTTAACTGACAAATTTGAATTTCAGTTCAAATCGTACGAAAAAAATTTCTGGAATGAACTTATTTTGGGAATTAGAATGTCTGGAAAAAATAATTTCTGGGCAATTCGGACAGTGGGAAAAATTAAAAGCGTGAGAAAACTTTATTTTGGGAGAAAAAAGATTTTGGGAAACATTTTTCTTGGGAAAACAATTTTGGGAAAAGTTTCCCCCCCTCCCACCATCCAAAGTGTTGCAGTGTTGAAAACGCTTTTCACACTTTACGAAAATTTTTCTCCGACTCACGAATATTTGATAATGCCGACTCAGTCACATTTTCTCAAACTAAGATGGAAATCAAATTAAAGGACGATGGGAATGCGAGCGATTTTGTTCGATTGCATTTTCTCGCGGGAACGTTCGCTGAATTAATTTCGATCACTTCCACCGAATGATGGCTTCCATTTCTAATTTAACGCTAGCTTTCTTAATTAGATAACATTAAGAATCGAAATGCCGAGTTTCAAGAGCATGCCAATTTCACTGATATCGCATATCTCGGAGAGAACTTTAATCCAGCAAACGAAAATTCGACGTTTACGTTGAGTTTTCAGAACCCTAGCAATATCTTTGACATTTGTGAATAAAAAAAAATGAATCTTCGTTTTTTTTTTGGGTGATGTCATGTTTTCCGAGTCTTTGTAAGCTTTGTAATTTCAAACTATGGTTTATGTAACGATGATAAAAAATTGTAATCTTCGCTGAAAAAAAACCTCTTATCTCTATCAAAATGCAAATGAACGTAGTGTTATTTTCGTGTAACAACGGTGCAACGCACTCCGTGTACAGTATTTTTGGACCGCACGCGTTCTCACCCGAGGAAGCACGAAAAATAAATATGAATGCCCCATTCACGGAGCAACCATGAAATGCGTTCATTCAGATTGTTCCACAAGTTGTTGAAAAACTAAGCCTAACTTGAGCGAGCGATTTTTCAATGTGTTTCTCGGCAACGTTAAAAAAAAATGTTTATGTGTACAGGCATTGTTAAGGAAATTTTTGTACCTCTTTTAATATCCCAGTGGGAGTAGAAAAAAATACAGCGTTTTTTCATATGGAGTGTCTACACGATTCTTAATATTTTTTTTTAACTTTTGCGTCTTTCGTTTCGGAAAAATATGAAGGATTTTTTTATTATGAATAAGATGGTTTCCGACTCACATTTTTTCAAAGATTTTGAAAAAAAAAATGAAACGAAACTGAGACAAAAGAAAACTAAACGAAAAACTATAATAAAACTAGTAGTAATAAAAAAAGGTAATAAAAAACAAAAATAAAGAAAAAATACTAAAGGAAAACAAGAACTGGAACAAAACTAAAGCAAGAGACAACTAAACAAAAAAATAAAATAAAACTACGTGGTGTTTAACGATAAATTTTTTTAACCAATTTCTTGAAAATCCACAATGGGAATGATAAAACAAGTACTTTTACAAGCTTTTGGCATATAAAACTAGTTATAATAAAAAACAAAAATTAATATAAAGTAGTGAAGGAAAACAAAAACTAAAACAATTCAAAGAAAAATACAACTAAACAAAAACTAAATAAAAACTTAAAAACAACTAAAATAAAACTACGTGTCGTTTCACGAGCAATTTTTGGAGCCAATGTCTTAAAAATACACAATGGGAATGATAAAAAAAATATTTTTACAAGCTTTCGACGTATATTTTTTCTCTCATCAGAAAATGATCGAAAACAATGTTCCTTAAAAATTTAAATTTTAACATAATTAGATGGTTATTTGAACTATAATTATACTACTACTACTACGACTACTACTACTACTACTACTACTACTACTACTACTACTACTACTA
>JAPYZL010208484.1:0-10676 GCA_030522825.1 Platygaster orseoliae | reverse complement strand
AGCGAGAGCAAGTACTTTGAATAATATTCTTTTTTGCTTTCTACATGAAACAAATGTGTTTTTATTAATAAAAAAACAGCGGATTTAAGCTTATATACCTGGTACACGAAAATGCGTTGACGCTGCTCCCTGCTCCGTAAAAACAGGGTAAGCGTAACAGCTATAGCTATACATATATACAAGGTCTCTCAAAGCCAACAATTAATATTTCAAGAATTTATAGTTTGTGAAATTCTAAGACAATTTTTCCTTTATCATTTTTCACAAAACTCAAAATCAAAGAAGATATTCGAGTTTGAAATTTAACCAATGAACGCGTTCTTACGAGGAGTGGGAGTGAAAACCACAAACCAAAATCCATCAAAATTTTCTCCATGTTTTCTGAGTAAAAACGTCCTGTGCAGTTTTTCAAAAAACTCAAAATCAAAACAGATATTCGAATTTGAAATCTGAGAAATCTGATTGGTTGAAACTTTCAACTCGAATATCTTTTTTGATTTTGAGTTTTGTGAAAAGTGGCAAAGGAGTTTTTGACTCAGAAAAATATGGAGAAAATTTCAGTAAATTTTGGTCAATGGTTTATATCCCTACTTCCGGTAAGAGCGTGTTTATTGGTTAAATTTCAAACTTGAATATCTTATTTGATTTTGAGTTTCGTGAAAAATGGCAAAGGAAAAATTATCTTAAAATTTCACAAACTATAATTCCCTAAAATATTAATTGTTGATTTTGGGACACCCTGTATATGTAGTGGCGTGAACCGGGTGGTCCGAGCGGGGTGTAGCGGGGAAAGGGGATATCGCCAAAGCCTTGAATGCCAGGGGGCTGGACCACGCAGCGCGCGTATACACTCATGTACGCAACACATGCTTGAATTTATACCACTATCGTCACACATTTCTTAGAATCCAAGTGGCTAAAGATGTGAAACTGAACGCTTCTGTTGTGTATATATTAATTATGAATACTTCGCGGCTTTTGAGTCTTCGAACAATGTTTACAATATTCATTTTTCATGCCGAAACATTTCAAGTATCCAAATTTGTACAATCTCGGCTACATTAAAAAAATAATTCGGTAAAAACGAATCGGTGTCGTCTGCTAATGTACATTTTTCTGTGAGTATTGCTACTATAGTCGCCCTCACCTCTCGCAGACTACAGCCTGCTTTGATAAAAATGCTTGATATAAATATGTATTGAATGAATAGAGTGATTGACATTCATGAAATTTTTTTATTCCAAGTTTATGAAAATATTTAAAAAATATAGGTAAAAAACGACTTACATGTAAAAGATACTTTTCATTTACGACGAAGGTAATACACTAGATTCGTACAATTCAGAATGAGTCGAAATAATTAATTTTTTCTATTTGCATGATGAGTGTATTTCATGACGGAAACGCATGGAACTCGAGATGGAAAATCTATGACTTATGTTTTATATATAACCAATTATTTATGATATTGCACGAAACAATTTTTTTTCTAAAGGGATCGGAAAAAATAGGTGGTCGAAAATTTGAGAATCAAATAGAAAAGGAATGCGCGATAAAAGTTTAATATTTATTCCCTATAATTTTTATTATTTTTGATAAGGCTTCGAGGATCTTTGATAGTTTGATTATCAAATACTGTTATTTCGGAACTTATGGCACAACTTCGTATTCGGCAATGAAACCTAGAAATATAAATTTTTGTTACGTAATGTCCAGATCTTTATGAATGTAATATAGCCCAAAATTCTAAAACTTCATGTAGCCTCTTCTACTCCTTTCAGATTGCTAGGATTCTTAGTTTGATATCTTTTAGCAGATCGATTCCCTTATTGATCTCAAGTTAGAAACCTAATGATTCTGAGAGTGGATTGCCCTATGCTCCTGACTTAAGTTCTCCAAGTACAACGGCCAATTTTGCCGTCAACACGATTCAGCCCGAATTGAATGGCCGGACAATGAAACTCGCCGAGCGCTCGAAAACAGATAAAATTATTGTCCGCGCGGTGACGTTACGAGTAAAAATTCAAAGTCCGAATTTAAAGAAATAAAAAATACTGCTCCATAGCTTTTGAAAAATGAATGCATCTACCCATTTCAAATTTCTTTGTAAATATTATAGTTTCCATTAAAAAAAAATTGGTTATTTTTCAATCGAAAAATCGATGTTTTTTAAAACTTAGATCGCCGTTGCACATTCATTTTTTAAGATATCAACATACTTTTTGTTTACTTTTGTTTAGGAAGGTCTAGCGTTGAATACAGTTTAAAAAAATCTATAAAAAATAATTAAGAATTGAATATTTTTTTAATCCGAATAAAAAACCATGTTTTTCGACGTTCCTGTTGAAAATGTATCGAGGGAATTTTCGTTTTCAACAGGGCATTCACGCTTGTCATAATCTTAAGTGTATTGTCGAACATTTTGGAAAGTTTTAGCTCTCTAAAACTATTCTTTATAGAAAATCCAGCGAATTGAATGCAAACGCGCAGAGCGATGTGATAAATTTTTCGCTAGTACGACATACTACGAAGATCGCGCGCGCAAAATTCATCACATCGCGCTGCGCGTTTGCGTTCAACTCACTGGATTTTATATAAAGAATAGTTTTATAGAGCTAAAACTTTCCAATTAGAGTTCGACAATACACTTAAGATTATGACAAGCGTGAATGCCTTGTTGAAAACGAAAATTTCCTCGATACATTTTCAACGCGATCGCGTTGAATGAAACGCGAACGTCGAAAAACATGATTTTTCATTCGGATTAAAAAAACAGTCAATTCATAATCATTTTTGATAAATTTTTTCATACTGTATTCAACGCTTGACCTTCCTGAACAAAAGTAAACAAAAATTATGTTGATATATTAAAAAATGACTCTTCAGCGGCGATTTAAGTATTAAAAACCATCGATTTTTCGATTGAAAAATAACCAGTTTTTTATTTTTTTAACGGAAACCATAATGTTTACAAATAAAGTTTAAATGCGTACATGCAATAATTTTTCAAAAGCTATAGAGCGGTATTTTTTATTGTTCCAAATTCGGACTTTGGGTTTCGACTCGTAACGTCACCGCGCAGACAATACTTTTACCCGTTTTCGAGCGCTCCGCGAGTTTCATTATCCGGCCCTTCAATTGACCTTCCTTGTATCACACGCTTGGAAAAATTTCGTGACGTTTAATATGCCGCTTAGTTTCTGGCACTTGTTTCCGTTTTCATTCGGTGACGCCATGCAAAAGCACGTGCGCTTTCTGAAACTAACGATTTCACATAAAGGTCCATTGCACGGACCCTCTTCGCCGACAACCCTTTTCCGCCTTCATGCCCTCGACCGTGCTACAGACAGCCTAAGTGAATTACAGCTTTTCCCATCGCGTTTTTAATTTCCCTGACAAGGAAGAAGCGCTCTTTCAGAAAACGAACACATTTTCACTCAATAATATCGAACCGTCTCTCTCACGAATCCCTCGAATATGCTTTATCACCGAAGGAACGTAAAAAAGGGCGAAAAAATATTTTGCCTTCAATGAGAAATAAATCTTTTATTGCGGCGAAGAGAGTAACAAATTGTTCTCGACATTAGTGATTATTTTTAATAATATATTATTATTGTTTTCGAGTTTGTGTTAGTGTTAGTCAGAGGATTGGTGTGCTTTTGATATGTTTGATAAAGAGAAGAGTTTATTAGATTAGTAAATTTAATCACTGAAAACGATGAAAAATCGATCTGCTTTCTGAATCTCGATCTAATATATGAAAGTCAATTCTTGATCGGGAACAAATCTACATTTCATGTTCGATAGACATCAAATTTTTCATATCTATAGTTATAGCCCCTGGACGCGTAAGCGTGATATTCATAATTCATAATTTTGAGTGGTTACTGCGTGCGCGCGCGGTAAAATAACTAGGGTTGAACGGGGTTAAACAACCATTTGTGTACTTAGCACTCTGCAAAAACTTTGTTTAGATTAATAATATAAATATTTCAACTGTTTTTAGTCTGTTGAACCCTTAGTTGCAAGACTCATAAGATAAATTTTTTTTCAAATTCGCATTGTTTATCAGTTACTGGCATTGGAACAAAAAGTGTAAAATCGTCATCTTACCCCACCAGGTGGAGTGAAATAACCAAACTTTCTTTTCATATTAAAATTAACCAACATTGTTTTTTTTTTTAAGTTTTATTTTATCGGAATTTCACAAAAAATTACAGAAGAACAAAAATTAACTTGAAAAAATTTCTCTGGAACTTCATTAATCGTTGACGTCACTTTCCTCAACGTATACTCCAGGTCTTGGACGACCTCATTTGAAGCGACGAGTATCGTCTTTGGCTGGCGTGTCTTATTTCTTTCCTCGGAAAATTTCTTTAGAACCTTTTTTTCCCACCTTTTCATGGTTGCCAATGCTTTTCTCTCCTCCTTCTTGGCCACATTTTCCTGCTCCTCGCGTAAAGTCTATAATACAGTTTCGTCTGTCAACACCGTGAATTTTTTTTTGCTGGCCTTGAGTTGTTTTTTTCTCCGTACAGCTTTTAAAAGAGGCGGAGTTCAATAAATTTATTGATTTCAATTGCATATTTCTTTTAAGAAAACTAAAGAATTTGTGTTCCGCTGCACGGGACTCTGAAAAACTCCTCTTGGCACTTTAAATTTGGCAGCAACAGCGAGCACTTTTCCGCAATTTTGAACATCCTAAACAGCTTATTCAATCATGCCATTAACATAAATATGAAGTCTTACAAAGAAAAGCTTCTAATTTCCTACCTACTGATCTCAAGTAATTACCGTATTGACAATGGACCAGAAGTATGGGGTAAGGCCTAGAATGTCGTCCATATTGGAGGGCACTGCAGTGTCTCCAATCGTTCTAATCACAATGGCACACTAATGCTGTCAACAACGCACACATGTGTAATGCTAACACAAGTGTGCATTCCTAAAGCGAAAAAGAAGATGGCTTTATGGCATATATGTAATACTCCTATCTGGACTGCGATGTATCTCGCCTGTAAGTAGAAAGCGTCCGATTTCGAAGGAGACAGAAAAGTAAGTGACGGTTGTCAACGCACATAGATATGGATGGGCGCCGAAGGGGAAGAAGGTATACTTAAAACTAATTGCGCTTATATTTACAAATGATCACCGATAAATTTTTTAGTGATACATATTTACATACATATTTACGACATGTAAACATGTTTAAGAAAGTATTCTAAAAGCTAATTACACTCATTATTTACAAATGACCACTGATGAATTTTTTAATCATACATATTTACAAACAACTCCTAAAACTTGCCCCAATTCAAGCTCCAGCTTATTGATGTTGTTGTGTAATTCATGCCCGTGATGAATTTGGATTCGCGCGATTTTATTTCCTTTCTTCAGTATTCCGCAACTAATCAAATTCTGCCTCTTTCCTTCACGCTCAACTCACTGGATTGAGTAGGTGGTTGTAGATGAGAGGGAGAGAGGTGGACCTTTACCGAGATCGAGTTAGAGAAGGGAAAGTGAGTTTTCTTTGTCAGTGTCCTTTGTGTGTGAATCACTTTAAATTCGAATAATAATGATACATAATTCAAATAAATGATAAAGAAACTATAGAAAAGGCCGCGAAAAACGGAATAAAATAATTGAAAAACGAACAAATTCGGTCCTTCGAGCCCGATTCGGGCAATTATCAAATCGCCTGATGATAATAGAGGAAAGAAATCACGAATTTCCCGAGAAAAAGCGCGAGTGAACAAAAAATCGCAATTCGGAAAAAAAAGGCTGCCCTGGAATTGGCGGAAAATCCACGATTTCACAAGGTTGAGGGGTCGTCTTTGCCGTCGTCGAGCTGTTCGGCCGGGATTTACTAGGTCACTGGGATTTTCTTGGCCGTCTGTCATTTCACAACACGACGCTGACATAATCTCACTCTTTCTTCTCAACCGTATGTCAACATTATGTTTTTTGATGAGTGTCAATCGATAATAATTTTCCATTAAAATACAGGAAATCAAAAATCCGTGATTCACATCACGACGCCGACACAACCTAACTTTTTATTATCGACCAAATGGCAACATTATGTTTTTTGTTGAGAGTCAATCAGTAAGAAATTTTCATTGAAACACAGAAAAACGAAAATCGAATTTAATGGCTACGACAACGAGGTCGAAGGATAGTAGATACACTAATCCCCCACTTATCGGGAGGACCTCGGAACGTTAACACCTCGTCTATCGGAACTCCCACCACTGCTCCGAGCATTGATAAGAGTCCCGATAAACGAGGGAACAAGGTTCCAATAGACGAGGTTTCCGATAGGTGGGGGTGCCGATAAGTGGGGGATTACTGTAGGTAGTTATGTGATATGAGTTCCACTTTTATTGGCAATCAAAACATTTTCCCCTGATCTCACATCAACCAACGGGGGTTTTCAGGGTTAATTAAGGTGGTTGCTTTTCTTGGTTATGTCTGTACGAGCAAAGAAACGACTCGGCTATTCACAACCCCCTCTGCTAATGCAGCTGATTGTAAACCTCCCCCCTCCCCCCAAAAAAATACATTTCAAAGGTGTAGGTCGGCCGTCGCTTGTGAGGTACTCATCAATGCAAAAGTAGTTATATCTCTGGAGATGAAGGAAAATCACAGTAACTCTTAAATGTCGTATTACTTTGTGGGAGAATCATAGAGAAGAAAGAGAAATACTGGAAAATTCATTGGAATTCATTAATTTCGTAAGAATTTGTTTATTTCGTCGAAAAAAGTAAAAGAAAATATCGCTGGAAAATGAAAATCAATCGCTGGAATCATATACATTATAAATAATATTACCCTGCATTGAATTATATAGCAAAAAATGTCAAAATTTGATGTTAATTCAATTCGGATTTAAAAAAGAAAGAAAAAGGGAAAAAAGAAAGATCAGAAAGAAAGAGGAAGAGGAAGAGAAAAGGGATTTGAATTGATGGTTTTTGAGTGAAGATAGGTATTGGATAATATAGGGATGTGCATTAGAGCGTAGATTCATGTAATTGGTATGAGTTTTACGAATTTCCCTCGAAATACGAGTATACCTGTACCGAAATAACTAGAGAAAGAGGTTTGTGATTTTAAAGGGTAGTGAAAAGAAGAGAAGGAGTTACTACTTCGTGCAATTGTTTATTTCTTATGAAAAAGAGTTCAAAATGGCCGAATACGCAAAACTAAAGACAGCGCGATGGAACGTCAAACGACAACTCTCGAGGATCAAGAATGGGATCTCCGAAGAAACGAACCCTTCTAAAGACAAAGTGAAGATCAAGATTTTAGAAGACCAATGGAAGAAGTTCGACGAACTTCAAAGTAGAATCGAAGAAATCGGTGCAGAGAAAAAAGAAGACCTCGAACAAATTTCGAAAGATTGCACGGAACAACGATCTATATTCGAAAAAAGCTAGTTCACGACGACATCGAAACTACAAGAAATCCTCGACAAAATGGAAAACGACCGATTCCAACTCAGCCATTGAATGATGAACCAATCTATACAGATACAAAAAGAACAACCAATAAAGACAAGAGTCAGGCATAAATTACCAGAGATCAAATTGGTAGAGTTAGATGGTGATGATACCAAATGGACATTCTCTGAAAACAGTTTTGAGTCAACAATTCATAACGGCACGTCTTAGACCAATCTCTAAAAGCATCAGTACCTCATCGGTGTTCTGCATGGAGAAGCCAGGACAATCATAAAAGAATTCGATGTGAGCGACGACAGCTATGGAGAAGCATGAACCCTCCTCAAAGACGCGTACGACAACCAAGTAATCATTGTCAAAAAGCATATTTCCGGATTGTTCAACTTACCGTCTATAGACAGAGAAAATCACGCAGATTCCATAAGACAATTTGTAAGCCGCATCCGCACCCACGCAGCTGACTTGAAAAAGCTACGATAACCCGTGGACAGCTGGGATACACTCAACATTCACATCGCAAGAGAAAAACTAAACTTTTCAGAGCAGAAAAAGTGGCAGAAGATAACTAAGGATTGCACTATCCAGAATATGCCAACATTAAAGCAGTTTTTAACTTTTTTGACCTAACGAAGTCACGAGTTAATGCTGTTCCCTCGAACAAAACCAACCAAGATGGCAAGTCAGAAACCTCAAAACCCACAAATCGAACAAAAATCATAGAAGAATCATTCTAAAAGGGCTGGAAAAGCCTCAAAAGAGGAAAAATACGGAAAAATAGTGGTTTTTTCTGCAGCTAAACCTAGTTGCTGGATTTGCAAAGGTTCTCATTGGCCTTACCAATGCGAAGAATTACTCAAATTAGGACAAAAGAATCGGAAGACCTTTCTAGAAACGAATAAGCATTGCACAAACTGTCTGTTGTTTGGACATCGAGTGAAAGATTGTAGCGGAAAGACATACAGAAAATCTGGAAGAAAACACAACACTCTTTTACACAAAGATCCAGAACAAAATACACAAGAGATTCAAGAGAACATATTTGTTGGTTGTGCTCAGATCGCCTCCTCGAAAATACTCTCAACAGCCTTAATCCCTGTCCGGGATGTCTTCGAAAAATTCATTGAATGCCGTGCCATTTTGAATAGTGGATCAGACTCGAACTTGATAACAAACGATTTCTCAAAGAGACTTCAATTACGCGACCTGAAAAGGAATATCCAGATCAGTGGAATTGGACAAACAAAAACAGAATGCAAGAAAATAATCGAGATTCAAACTGCATCATGACGCACAGACTACCAGTCGAAGATTCAATGCATTATCGTTCCTGAAATTCTTCCAATGTTGCCGATGAACCACCTTGAAAAGAAGAACATCAACATTCCAAAGGACTTCGTACTTGCTGATCTCAGTTTCAAAATACCTGGACCAGTGGACCTATTACTCGGGACTGGAGAGCTTTAGAAGATTCTAATCGGGGCACCATTGCACCTTGGAAAGGACCAGCTGACTCTGCATCAAACTGAGTACGGAGGTATTTTGGGAGGAGAATTCAGAGACGACAAAATTCGGCAAGCTGCTATTTGTGGTGCAGTGTCCAATTTACAGCTCTCCAATCAAATCGAGCGATTTTAGGAATTAAAAGAGATTCCCGAAATGCTTTGTTTAGCAAAAGAAGAGAAATTTTGCGAAGAAATATTCGAAAAAACAACTACCAAAAATCCTGATAGAAAATGCATAGTTCGACTACCATTGAAACCCGTAGTTGATCTAGGAGATTCAAAGGAACAGACAACAAAAAGATTCAAGGCTCTCGAAAGAAAATTCATTCGTCAGCTAACACTCAAACCAGAATATATTATATTCATGGAAGAAGAGAATTATATTCATAAATTTATGAATAAATTATATTCATAAAGAAATGGGATACATGACACCCAGAAGACTCAAGATCCACAAGAGACAAAAAAACAACAAGAGACCTACTTTTTACCTCACCAGGCAGACCTTACCAGCTCACCTTACACTGTCTGGGCACCTCCGCCCAGACAGCGTAACCATCAAGCTGAGAATCGTGTTCGACGCTTCGGCAAAAACTACGAACGGGAAATCACTCGATGATGAACTCATGCCTGGACCAAACCTTCAAAAGGACTTGATGAAAATAATCCTGAAGTTCATATCCCATCAATACACATCGGACATCGAGAAAATGTATCGGCAGATACTCATCCACATCGAAGATCGCTCATTTCAACAAATCCTGTGGCGTCCAGATCCACATCTTCCTCTACGAACCTACCAGCTGAATAGAGTAACTTACGGTACGGCATTGGCACCCTTTCTCGCCATGAGATGTCTTCAGGAACTAGCGATTCAACACCAAGCAGAATTTCCAGAAGCAGCCAACGCTATATTGGAAGATATTTACATGGACGATTGTATCACTAGAAGATGTACTTTTGAAGAAACAATGTTGTTAAAAGGACAACTGGACCAACTTCTAACAAGAGGACATTTTCATCTTCGAAAATGGAGATCCAACGATCAAAACACATTTTACAGACATTGATCGAATAACAAGACTTAGGCAATCTACTGGTGCTGGACAAGGAAAGAGTGACTTCCTATATTATTATATTTATTTTATATTATTTATTATTTTATTTATTATTTATATATTTATTATATTTGGACTTCTCTGGGACTCCAATGAAGATACGTTGAAACACATGGTTCCAATCGATCAAGAAGACGCGAGACGCAAACGTGAAGTTCTTTCCATCGCTTTGAGCTACCTCTAAAACATTATAGATTTTGCTCAAATTTTAGGAAAAATTTTTTTTTGATCCTTTTTAATATTCCGAGTTTATACGTACGAAATTCAAAAAAAAGTTTTTTTTTTTTAATCGCCCTCATAAACCCTATTAATTCTTAATATAATCCTCCTCCAAATCCTACATTACGAGGTCAGCAATAATTGGTGAAATCGGTGACCCCATAGCTGTTTCAAAAACCTGTCCATAAACCTCACCTTCAAATGTGAAACAGATATCTAGAATTCATAAGAAATGAAATGCGAATCTCTAATTCTTCAAGTATACTAAAACGCTGACGTATCAGGTTGTAGGAAAAGTTCGTAGAAAAAAAATTCGAAGTTTCTTTTCTTTTCTAGAATATTCTCGAAACTTGAAAATATATGATCATGTTCTAGAA